>CAJNJA010013451.1:0-12650 GCA_905231915.1 Symbiodinium necroappetens | reverse complement strand
ACACACACACACACTTGTACCAGATCTGTTGATCTGCAATTTCGTCGGTGATGTGGCTCTGCCACTCTGCTGCTGCATTGTGCTCTGTCTTTGCTCCAGAACCGACTGGTACTCAAGGACTCAAGGCTTGACCTCAACATGTCACATGCAACTGAATGACAAGCATACTGCATCCTTCCTTCGTCACACTGGCACGTCAAACTTTGTTCACAACATACTGAGTGGCAAAGACGAAGCAACAGCCCTGATGGGGTACAGGTTTGGTCGCCCAAACAGGTGCAGGAGTGGGTGTCTCAACTCCCATCTCGGTTCATGACTGGTTCATGCAAGCGTTTCGTTGGCGCAAGTCTAGCAACGTCCCTTGCGCCCCATGTTTCTTTCCAATGTAGTCTGACGAACGGCTCTATAACTAGCCCTTTGGCGCAGGGATGACACACACCCACGCACGCACGCACACACACACACAGACACACACACACACACTTTTACTTGCACCTGTCATCCTTACTTAGATGGATGCTGTTTGTGCTAGTTGATTACATTGTGATATGTCGGCTTGCCAGGTATTTGGACTAGCCTGGTTGCCATTGCGAATGCAGGTCGTGGCCAGGCGTCCCTGCTGATATCCTCAGGAGCTTTGTTAAATGGGAGCTCGACAGGCCTGCTCCATGCCACTGCACTAGAGTCGCCTACATCCTTCGGAACAGGAGTTGCGCACACACACAACCGGTAGGACCGGTAATAAGAGTAAAAGATTGTAACCATGTTAACTGAGTGGCAGCAAGTTGTGTGGGAGGCAACTGAACCGAATTGTGAACATGGCGCTAGACGTCATTCATTGCTCGATTTACAGTGTCACGCACTACGCCAACTTGGTGAAACAAGTGTGTGGCTCAATGAAGTAAGCTGTTCAGACATGTCTGATTGCTGTTGAACCAAATCTCGGAGTTGAACTTGAAGCGCATCAAGTTGTGCTTGTTGGGTGCGACGAACGGCCATGTCTTCCTCGTAATGGTGTTGTAAGTTGTAAGTCTGCACGCACATTCTGGAGCTCGGTTCGGGTGCATTGAATCCGCCGACTGAGTGGCAACAAGGGACCATGTGCAGATCCCAAGGTTGCTGACAACAATGAGCCAAAACGGACTATCTGCAGACAAAGATACTTAAACTGTTGTCAAATGGACACGTAGCCAGCAGCTATGGAATTCTGTCGAAGACGATGCAGTTGTGCTTCACGGAAAAAAGGGGGTCGAGCAATGTGAATTCGGGCACAATGAAAGGCAGCGGTACGATGTCTTTCAGGCCCTGCGCTGTTGGGTTCTCGAATCTGCCAAAGATCTGGTCGAAGCAAAAATTGAAGTCGGTGATGATTTAGCTGCAGATCAAAGCCGCGAAGTTCTTCAACAGCATCCTTGCTAACAACATGTTCAAATTCAACAGGATGTTGATAAAAGTTACTGCACAAAAAGTGTTGAAGCCGGCGATCTTCAATAATCTTTTGTGAAACAATGATGACTAGTCGGTTGTCCACATACCTAGTGCAGAAGAATAGGTCTTTGTTGGAGTCAAAGAAACTTTGCAGATGTCGTCCGTAGATCTCTTCTTCAATTCAAACAGTAAGTCCACCAACATAGGGGAAATCTAGTTGCCGATCGTAGCTCCTCGGCATTGTCGAAAGAGTTTTGTGCATAACAGTAAAGACACTCGCATCGCAGCTTAGCTCACAAATGTCCACAACGTCGGTGAGATTGACTAAAACAGTTCGTTTTGCTGCTTTTCCGGGCTTGCCACGCCAGACATGTAGTTTTGTATCTTGTTCACGAAGGCGTCAACAGAGAACGGAATGGTTTGTATGACAACATTCTTGAGAATGCATGACGGCCCATCGAACTGCATTGCAACTTACGAAACACTGGGATAGATGTAAGGAATCCTACGAGGCCCTGATTGTACCCGACAGCCCTGGCATCATCAGGAAGTTGTTGTAAATACAATGTAAGCTCTTGGCGAATACCGGCAAGGTATTGTGTCCAAATGATCGAGGACAGGTAGTTCGAAGAATAGGGTTCAAGGCAATAGCTGTGGCGTGAAACAGCTTTGCATACAAAAAGTGAATACACGAGATTATGGCCCTGGCCTGGCACCTTTGAAGTCCTTTTGTTTGAGAAGCAAGTACGCAATCGGGCAGGCTGGATGTACGAAGGTTAATTCCCCACTTGTATCGACGCAAGAAAATCGAGAGGTTGTGTTACGTAGGAAAACTTCAGGCCTGAGATGGTTGGAAAGGCAGTTGCTGATACACTGCTGTATCTCCAAGAGTAGCTTTGTAAGTTTGCCAAACGAATCGCTGGCAGAATGCATGACCATGTGTAATTGCATGATCTCGAGCACATAGGAATAGTCCGGCGAGGGGGTTCTTGATAAAGATCGCATCTTTGTATTTCGGACGACTACAAGATGCTGGCTTCTGCTGAGGCCATTCCGGCTGTACGAAACACTTCCAATCTTCCGAAGAAAATGTAAACACAATATGATGACCAAGCCATCGATCAACAACAGGCCATGTAGAGTTGATGTAATGAAATAGATTAGGAAACAGTTGAGAATCCATAGAATACTGTAAATAAGGACGTTGAAGACGTTTAGAAAGCGTCATGGTTGACAAAGGCGAATCCAAATGTCCATCCACAAGATTCGCACGAGGGTGTTGTTGGCGTAGAGCAGCACAATTACAAACAGGTGTTGATCCTAAGACCATGACTCTGCCAGAGCAATGTTGTTGTAGATCACATCTCGTAGTGATCGATGTTTGCCTGCTGCGCAATTCTTGTGGGGAAGGTGAAACGGGATCATACAGCCCTTGGAATCAATAATAATGCCACTGATCCATTGTTCAACTGCCTTCTGAAACGAGTCATGTGCCAATAATGGTAGTACCACTGGTCTGGGGCCTGGAGGAATTGCACGTTGACGAAATGCAAGAACGCGGCGAAGTGCAGATCGAACAGCTGTTTGAGGAGCATCATCTAGTAATCTAGTAAATTGCAAAGACGAAATAATGCGTAAATCTGATGATGACGGAATTCTGCACTCCTGGGTCTTTTCTCAGTCTGGAACGCTCTCATACCTCCGTTGGCACTGTTCATCAGCAAAAGCCAATTGTCAAAAGGTTCAAGCAAGGTGTTCTCGCACAGTCGAAGAAGACCCAGACTGCCAAGTTTCTGACGAACCTTAAGCCAAAGTCGTTCCCCAGACTTCCATAAGTTGACTTCACTGTAAATGGCTGAGTGAAACGGGTCGTTGATGTAGGATTGAGCTTGATGATCCAAGGTGCTTTCAACTGTGGCTTCCAAGAATGAATGTAAGAATACTCAGTACTCAGTAGCTCGAGCATCATGAAGATGGTCAAATGGCTGAAGTGGTATAATGATCGCAGCAGAAAGATCACTACGAGTGTGAACGCAGTGCAGCATAGGCTCAACGTTGCAACAAATCTCCACTTTGTAAAAGGACGGTAGAAAACTAGCCGAAGTGCACACTTGGAGTGACCTTCAGTATAACCGGAGTCGTACCGTAGGTTAGCAGGTTATTCTCTCACTTCTTCAGTTACATCTCAAAGTTGAGGTTCTTGGCTTAGCCCCTGGCCACATCACATACAAGCGACGGATGTGATGATAATCCATGCACAGCGAAGATTCTAGATGCTTGTCGTGATTCTTCATCAGTTGGCAGGTGCGCGCGGATGCGTCCATCCTTGTTTCACAAGCACTGACCGGGCGTCTTCGGTGGCTCCGGTCCCAGTTAAGCTCCCAGAGCCCTTTGCTTTTGGTCATGCAATTGCCACACAAACACACACACACACAAACACACACACACAGACACACAGACACACAGGCACACAGACACACAGACACACAGACACACACACACACACACACACCCGCGCGCACACACACACACACACAGGCACGCGCGCAACGCACGCACGCACGCACGCACCCACGCACCCACGCACCCACGCCCGCCCGCCCGCCCGCACGCACGCACTGACACATTCCGGTCAAAACCAGGGCTTGTGCAAACCCTTGCAAAGCCCTTGTACTTCTGCAATGTTCTAAATTGAGCACCGAAGCTATCCCTGCCCCGAGCCCACCGCTCAGCCCTGTTAACACAGGCTGGGGCCGTGGACCTCGCTGGCCTCAAGAAAGGTGCCGCCCGATTGCGGTAGTTTTGGGTATATTTCGGCTATCCACACAACACGTGTTCTTTTCTTGAACGCTTGTCAATTTTGCAGCTTGGAGCTGCCATTCCGTTTGTGGTACACGGCCCTCGTCGCCTTTATGTTCACGTGGAAGCTGTGCACCTTTCGGGGATGTGGAGGCCGCCAACTTTAATCGCAAGTCGTTGCAATGCAATGCAGATTGATCATGCCTCGGGGCTCGAAGGGGGCACTCGCCGACCAAGCTTCCACATGTGCACAAGTGAACACCGCAAGCAGCGCCGAGTGGGGGTCCAAAACGATGCAATGCCCAATCTAGAGGTGGAACCACGTTCGGCGTTGGCGGGGCAGTGAGGCATGGTGAGGCTGAAATCTGGAGTGGCGGGTGCTGGGTTCCAGTCTTGTGTGCGATGTGGCTGGGAGATCGCAGCGCCATGTTTCTGACATAGGTTCAGTATCGTGCAGCTTGACGTGCACCGATGGATGTGCCCGATGCAGATGTAACGCCTGGATGCTTCAACACCGGCGATACATTCTGCTCGGTTCTAATACATTTCCTGCACACAAAGATTCTTAAACTCAAGCCTGGTGACTTTCCGGCAATCGCTGAGACGAATGAGCCCGGCCAGGCTTTGCAAGTCCGGTCCTGAGAGAAAGCCTCCGGTCCTAGCCGTGCCTCTCTCTGCACAGGCAGGGCAGCAAGATGGGTCCAGATCTGCGATTGCCAACAATTGAAGCACGCTTGAGCACCCAAGACTGTGGATCTGACCCAAGGTATCGATGAGCTCCTGTCTCACGGATTCACAGTTCAGAAATCGAACTGAGGGTCAGCCGATTGGCTTTCTGGCCGGGACGAATGCAATTCGACCCTGTGCAGATTGCGCATGCCCCCGGAACCTCTAGCTCGCTCCTGCAAGCCTTGCTTAAGCTTCAGCCGTGTTAACGGTTCCGAGGCTTGAACCCCTACCTCATCTCCAAGCGCAAAGACTGTACCATCTGGCGGAAGAGGGGGTCTGCCTCTTGTCGCACAGAAAGTGTAGCTGTCGCTCAGGTTTCACGGCTTCAAGGCTGCACAGGTTGGTACTGGAGCTAGGCCATGCCATTGGGGCCTGGTGGGCTTGTGGATTCTGCGGAACCTTGCAGCTCTTGTAGCTCAATAACTCAAGTTGTGCTATGAGTCTAGGCCTCCACAAATCCACACGCGTTGGCAAACTGGGAGCCAGCCAGCAACCCTTTGAAGCCTAACGATCTTGCACCCCAACCTCAAACCTGTTCCAACGCACGGCACCTCGACATGTGCGATCCTTGAGCCCTGAGTCATTGAGTACTGAACCCTTCAACACCTCGGCACTTAACCACGCTTCAGATTTCCGCCCCTGGAAGCCAGATGAATCTCGAGGAGTGTGGGTCTTCCCGTGTTCTGCATCCATTGTAGGCTTTGAGACATCGGTTGGTAAACATGAAGTTCGTGTAGCCAACATTTCGGGGTTTTGCTGGGGTGAGGTTTGAAGTCAGGTTATTTGAATGAAGGCTTGCTTAAATGGTTCTTGGCACATGCGACCCAGTGACATGAAAGTCTTGCACGAGGCCGCAGAGCTTGCTCCAAGTCTTTCAGTCTTCGGCTGTGTTGAGACGGGCGGTGCTGGGTTCTGCATTCGTAGGCATTGCTCTAGTCATTATGTCACCTAGGCATTCAAGATCCCTGCTTTGTAGTTTCGGCGCCTCCACAGCCGCAGCTCAGTCAGTGAGCAAAGATCATGTCGAAGCTGCTGAGCTGGATCCTGAGGCTCGGATGGAAAATTCCAAACATGCTCATGAGGTATTCGCGGGCCGGTCGTGAATTGAGGGTTCTAGAGGTGGGCGCCAATTTGTGACCGGTCCGTATCGCAAAAAGCAAAAGGCACCTCATCGACCTTGTCTGCTCCTTTCCCTGGAGCTTTAAACTCTGAAGCCAGAAGGCGACATCCTCTTCTCGTAGAACAAACAGACTTGCGCAGGGCAAAGTCCCAGCGCCCGTTTCTGTGGCCCAGCCATGTCGCCATGGCAGCTTTTTGCAAGCCGCGGTCGTCGAGCAGGTGCTCCTCGTTTCTTTGAGTTGCGGGGGCTTTCGGGATACTATACCACTCTTCAGATGAAGACAACGAGAAGTCATACTAACGTAATATTAATACCAATACACTCCAAACCTGCGGCCTTTGTGAACCACCGGGTCATCAGCATGAGTCGTCTTTTTCGTCATGATGGCAGCATCCACAGTTCACATCCGGAGTAGGCTGGTCAAGGCTATTTGGCAGTACTTCAACGGATGATTTGCAACTGTTGAAGCTCATCCCCGAACCCCAGCTATGCCAGGATAGGGCGGCAGTGATCTGGCAACCGCTTGCTTCACCCACCCACGGTGCGACCTCTTTCCCGAAGATTGCAACAGTTATGCATGTCGGAATGCGCCCAATAGACGAGATGCTTGGCTAGTTGCACCCAGCTGCCGGCCAGAGACTCTTGGCGAGGCCTGGGTTCGACGGTGTGGAAGACGTTCCGAGCCACCTGGACTGCAGGGTTCGTGCACAAATAAGACCCGTGGCCAAAGTCCTGCAGGTCTGGCTGCGCCTGCCCCTTGCACTGACACTTCTCGGCTTGATCCTGCGCTGGTTGCGGCGGCTTCAAGTCAGCATCCGTGCCTGGGTCTCGAAGCGCAAGGTGCCACTAGAGTCACTAGAGAGTCGTGGGTAGCCCGGTTTGAGGTTCCTGTGTTTGAGCAACGACTGAAAGCCCACGGTGCTACAACGACCACTGCGCAGCTATGTCCTGGCCACACGTCTTGCACTTTGCGAGCGTACTCGGCAGAAGCGCCCTTCAGGCCGACCACAGTCGATACCACATCACAGACATAATTACCGAACAGCCTGTCTAGCCACATGGCTGTTTTGACTTCCTTTTTTGGTGTTTCGGAGTCTTTAGAGCATGCAGCATGCCTTCATTCAGGATGTAGAGGCGAAGTCAACCAAGAAGTTCTTATGTGGTGGCGCATGGGCGAGACATGCGATGAGCAAGGAGACAGTTCTGGTGGCAAGTTGTTTTCACTGGTATTTTTTTACACCACCTTCTGTACATGTTTGAGCTTGGAGCGAAGCGCAATGGAGTAGTGTTGAGAGTCGAAGGCCGAGTGGTGTGGATCTGGGGAGGTCGCCATATATGTATGCCGCAATACCGAAGTCATCCCAATCCTGCTGTGCCGTGGAGGAACGCTGCAACACCGTGATACCATGTCATGGGTTATGTTCTCAGATGGCTTGCGAGGGGTGTGCCATTAAGGGCAAGACCACAAACCATCAAACAGAAGTTGAGCTCTCTCTAGCGCGTATGGCGTTACTTGCCTTAGTGGGCAGTGCGTCGATCCTTCACCAAGATATAGCATGTCGCTTTGCGCAGTAGTACAGTACACGATACTGAGGGGCGGGGGTCGTCTTATCGCGCATTGCTTGATTGAGATACACATCGATGAGCGTCCACACTCGGGAATCGCAGTTCAAACAGTCACAGGTATTTGTGAGCGATCTTTTTGTTCCAGTTTTGTGGCAGCGTCCACATAGGGTTACATATGTCCGCACTCGTCTTGTGCACTTCCAAAAGAGTTCCGAAATGCTAGGAAGCCGACCTTGGTGCACCGGGTCTACACTTGGAACAATTGGTTTTGACATGTTTTGACGTTTATGTCATTGGTGTGTCTCGAGCGGGCGCTTGGGGAATCCAGAGTCCACATAGGGAGTAATCGGCCTTGGTCTGCCTCTCGAAGAGACAGAGCTCCAACGAACACGCCGCAAGCCCGTGCTCGGCACGACCAAAAATCAAAGGCGCGCCCTCCTGGATACCAAAAGTCATAACGTGTATCTGTGCTTTGAACTCAAAAACACAAGTTTGTTTGCTCAGGTTGTGCCGCCTGTGCCTTGCTGAAAGCTTCCAAACAGGGAGCCAACTTGACGGCTGCACATGATGCTTATCGAGGGGTACATAAGTGTGCTATTGTGCCCGCCCCATCGTCGCGGTTCTGAACTCTTGCTGTAGCTTGCGGCAAGCCTTCACAAAACATGCGCGAGTCTGAAGCTAACCCCCATGTGGCAATCCCTAAGAGGTAGTGCGTTTTCCTTGTATAGGTCGCACGTGTTGGTCCTCGTGTTCCTGGAAGTTTGGGTTCTGGGCCATCTTCTTGACATGTTGTGCTACCTCCTGTGCCATGGGCTTGTACCCATTCGAGTTCTCGACGCTGATGTGTAATTCTTTGAAATAGTTTGCACACTCGGGTGATGTGTATTCTTACCGGGAGAAGGTACGGTGGTGTGACGTCCGAAACCATTTTGGAAACATGCAGCCGCGCCCTGTGGGGCCGGCCTTTGGGATGGCTTCTGTAGTCGTGGGGCGACTTGTGTACCATGGGGGGTGGGGTGACTTGTGACTTGTGGAGTCACAAACGCGCGTGCTAGTCTCGTAGATATTCTTTTCTATTCGGTTGTACATCATCCATCGGATATTGGAGTATATGTCATATAAAGTGTATAACTTAGTACAGAAATACAATTCTACATGATAAATTCTGTTGGATTATATTTAAGGGTCTTGTTTTTTGTTTTGTTATTTTGTATTAAGTCATATTAGGAAGACCTGCAGGATACTGCATATTCTTTCTGTAGATGTAGATGTTAGATTACACTGTATGCTCTTTTAGAGTGTACATTTCTATCATGCACTATTTTGAACTCTCTAACTCTGTCTCTCTCTCTCTCTCTCTCTATATATATAGAGATATTTTGTATTTTCGATTAAACATTCACTATAACTATATGAGTGCACTGTTCGGGCTGGGTTTCGAGGTAGTGTGCTACTGCCCTGACCTGCTGGGTGAGGGCGTCGCAGAGGGTTGGAAAAATCATTATATTGCGCCATTAAATAGTTTGTTATATGCGCATATAGATATGTCTTATGCCTACATGTAAAATGTAAAACTAAATAACAAGTTCACAAATGCATATACTATTTTCCAGAATCGGGCCCTATACATACATACATACATACATACATACATACATACATACATACACACATACACACACATATACATATATGCAAGTGTTTATCATACAACGTACGTATATGCATGCATCACTATACATATATAGATAAAGGTTGTTTCTGTTGGAATACTTAACTGCAAAAAATATAAATATACATGTAATAGCAAAACCGGCAATATGTTAAACAAAAACTATACCGCCACATATCACATGGTAATACGGGCTCCTATGGAGTACTACAACGCAATTGTGGCATGTGTACTGGAGTAGTTTAGAAGGGTTCGAAGTTGTGACAGCCAGAAGGCAAAGTCATGCCCATCGTGTATGTAGTGTCCCTGGACTTTCTTCCCTTGCCGTATGCTTCCGCCGACTCTTTACATTTTCCCCGTCCCCACACGTTAGCCCCATTGAAATGGAACGCCATAGTATTTATGTATATGTATATATACAGTGTACAGAGCCTAGAAAAGATACTGTACACAGTAGACTTATGTAAACAGCTTCATTGCTCCCACCAGCAGGAGAAGATCGTAGAGCCCCAGAATTCTGTAGAGGTTCGCCATGTGCCTCGAGGAGAGCAAAGTCGGATCTTTCTGGAAGCGGCGTGCAACGGTGCAGACAGAGCGGAATGCGCAGACCGATCCAAGGAAGATGCGGGAGTTATCCCAGGAGCTGTCCAACATCGATGAGCATGTCGTGAGGTCAAACTTCTGGCTCGGAACTTTGCGAAGCACGCTGGTCCGTCTGCAGATTGGTGAAGAATTCCTCGGCAATCCGATGTTGCAATGGGCTTTCTTGCAAATGCGAGCAAGCTGTTGGAGGTGCAGTTCGAAGGTGAGACATGGTTCGGAGTGGCCGTGACGCAGGAGGTCGCACAGGCTCCACCAGAGCGCGCAAGCAATGCCTGGGTTCCATTGTGGGTTGAAGACGCTGGCTCAAGCGGGAGCCAGCAACACTTGTTGTGCCGCAAAGGCTTGCTGCTGAAACCCCTCACCTCAGCGCCTCAAAGGGATGCGGCAGTTGAGCGCATCCGATTTTTGGGCCGACTGATGGGGCATGCTTTGCGTGAGGGCCCCTGGCCCCTGCCACTTGCGGACGAGTTTTTCGCTATGGTCCTTGGAGAGAAGCTCGAGCCAGACAGTCTGCCCAGACCTGGAAACGGTGTGGCTGGTGAGCTGCTGGGTGCACTCGCGGATTTCGCAGGCAGGGCCAGACCTTCCAAGCAGTGATGGTGAGGGTGCAGCCTTGCCCAGAGTAGGCCAGTGTAAACACATTTTTTATGTATAGCTCGCTGGCTGTGCAAAGTAGTCCCGCGGATTTATCAGTTCTCCCGCTTAGCAGTGCTTGTGTTTTGCACAGTCGTTGCTACTTCGCTGGGCCCTCGGTGCAATGCGCTTTCAAGCGGCCCGGCATGAGGGCTCCGGGGAAAGGGATCGCATGATTTGAGCCCGATGCATGTAGGAAAACCTTTTCACCCGCAGAACTTGTAAGCCGTGGACTTTGCGTTTGGCGTTTGTCTGGTTAGCCTACGGGAACGCCAGGCACGCCTGCTGCGTTTTTGGGCCCGATTGCACACAACTTTCGCGTAGATTTCTGCTCCGGGCTTTCGGCGCTTTTCTCGCTAGCCTTGGAGAAGCGAGGCGCAAGAGGGGCCCATCGCCTCTTTCAGGTGGGGCTTTAATTAGTGCATGTACAGGCTGCGTCCGACTTGGTCTCTGTGCCTTGAAAGTGAAAGTGATGTATGTACGTATGTATGTATGTATGTATGTATGTATTTATGTATGTTTGTATGTATGTATGTACGTATGTATATATAGATATACATGTCGTATTTGTTGTACACACACGCACACGTATACATATATATGTGTATATACACATGTTTAATTATCTCAGGGTTTTCAGAATTGTCTATGCTTATATGCTGTATGCGCTTTATAACATAGATGCTACTACAGGGTCATCCTCGTATGGAGAGTGCGAAGGCTCTCTGGCCGGTGGCTTGTGTTCTTGAAGAGAGAGTATTGTTCCCCCTCCAACGTTTCGGGACCAAATGTAACAGAAGCTCCCTGTGGCGTTTCAGGCGATTCTCTTGCCCTCATGAACCTGCCAGAGACGGAGTTGGATGAAGACTTGAAGCACAGCCGCTTGAATTCGTTTGCGTGGACTGCTTTGAAACTTCGGGGTACAAGTTGGATACGAACATCAGGTTTGTGCACTCTCGGGGGTCAGGCGTGTGAAGACTTGCAGGTGTTCTTGTCGTCTGTCCGGCTTAGAATCGCCAAAAAGCTGCAACCCAACCAAGTAAAAGACAGCTCATGATTATCGGAATTTGGGAACTTGTGCCAGTAGTAGCAGCAAGCACTACTATTCCTACGATTTCTAAGACGACGACGACTACTACGACTTCTGCTCGGATTATTACCACTACCACTACCACCACCACCGGTTAGGGTGTGGAGCTTTGGAATGGGTTCGTGGCCAATACGAAAATAGCAGACACTTCTTTGCAACTCCGAAGGCCATCAGTTCCCCGCGCTGTCAGATCCACGCTGGCCCTTCAAAATGCGTTCTAGTAGCTCTAGTCTGGGATGTCGGGGTTTATAGGTCCCTAAACCTTGAACCCTGGGGTTTAGGCTTTAGGGCCGACAAGTGAGGCCAGTGATCTGCTTCACATTGCAGGTTCCAGCCCGAACCTGTTGGAGAACGATAAATGCCGCTATAAGTAGAACAAGTGTTTGGGTTCTCATTTTCGTACATACATACATACATACATACGTACTTACGTACTTACGTACATACATTACATACAGCACGTGGTACTGACTTCCGGTACCAGAACCGTCTCTGCATGAGGTGTGGTCAGCAAAGTTCAAACCGGAGTGCTGCAAGGGTTTCGGCATTTGCTCGCTTTTGTGCAAAGAGATGGGTCGGAGAGTCCAAGACACAAGACGGCTGTACCCCTGACCTGGATACACTACTACGGGCTCAGGGTTTAGAGTTCAAGCTTTCGCATTAAGCCATTAAGCGTCGAGGCTTTCAGGTCTAGGCTGCAGGTTTGGGTTTGAGCCAGGTTCTGGTTGCAGGTTCAGACTTCGAATCGGTACAGGATGTAAGCTTCAAGGTCAGGGCTTGAAGGTCCCGGGTTGGAAGTACAAAAAGGGACCTTCATGACTAGAATGGGGTTTGGAGCATCATAGATGGCAGTATTATTAGAAACGAATAGTATTCCCAACCATTGCGGCCCCTACACTGCAGGTTCCAGGGTTTACGCTCGAGGATGTTGGTGTAAGGTTTAGGGTGACTCGGAACCTAACGGAAAGCTACAATCGGACTGCACACCACGACCACGACCACTACTACTA
>CAJNJA010013449.1:5000-12213 GCA_905231915.1 Symbiodinium necroappetens | reverse complement strand
ATACCTATGCAGCTTCCGGTTCGCTCGCCTGACGAAGGGCGTCGAAGGACGGTTGCGCGAGGGGTTCCCGGGACTGCCGCCTCACCCGGGAGCGGTCGCTATCGGAGCTGACGGGGATCGGCACTTGGTTGATGCCAAACCGCGTGGGCTGGGCTCTAGGGTGCCGGGCGGGGCGGGCCACCATCTGCTGCTGTGGCTGGGGCCGGGGCTCCTCGTCCGTGTCGGTTAGGTGGTAGACCTGGGTCGCCGGGCCGGCTGCTGCCGGCGCTGCTCGCGGATGAACCAGTGGTCCACGGCGCCGCGCTCCTGCATACCGTTGAGCGTCTGCACATCGGTGGTTAGCGGCGCTCTTTACGAAGCCTGCTTGATTTCCCCAAGTAGGCATTGGCACACCTGGAACCCCAGCAGGAACAGTTTGGAACCCTTGAAGCACGAAGCCTCGGCAGACCAGTGACAGGATTGCAACTGCAAGCTGCAAACACCTTGTTCATAAAATCTTCGAAGCCGCAGTGGTCGTACTTGCACAGCTTCATGTATCCAGGAGTCCCGAGAATCTAGAGTCTAGAGCTTCTTAAGTCTTAAGGCTCTTGGCTAGATCGAAGCTTTATGTCAACATATCGTGTAGTCCTCGAAGCCGTTTGATCTGTAAGTAACTTTGTTGGAGTCGTTGTTGGAGCTTCAGCCAAATTCAAGGTTTTGAGGCAAAGCGGCAACAACGTAGGGTGGCATGCTTCTTCAGTTGCCAGGCAGGCTGGAAATCGTGGTATAGTCATGGTGGTGGTGCGAGGCGATTTCGGATTTCGGGCAACATTTCTGAGTTCGTATTGTGAGCTTTGCAGGCTAGCTCCCTTGGCCACGGCAGGAAGAGTTGTGTGCATAGTCCGTTTTGGTTCTGTTAAGGCCTGAGCTTTGCGAATGAGACGAGTCAAGACATGCAGCAATGCTTCCAAACCTTCAACAACACGCACACACACATAGGGCCACACGGGCAGATTCAACTACCAGTGCCACTCGGTCAGTATAATGATGTGATGTCTAAGACACCTTGGGGACAATAACCCTCGCGCTTGGGCCCTAGGCCTAGGCCCTAGTGAGCCGGAGCCCCAGGGCTTACACTACCACAGATCGTGTAGTTTCTTTAGATATGTTTACATGTTTCCACATGGTTCTTTGGAGATGGGGCATGTGGCTGGATGGCCGATGTCGAATTTGAAGATGAGGAGGATTGGGTCACAGAGATCTTGGGCCAGGTTGACCCGGACACAGCTGGCCAGGTCCTGGAGGGAGAAGGCGGTGCCGAAGATCAGCCAGGGGCATCTGCTGACAGCTCAGCTGCAGATGCCAGGGATGATTGGTCAGCAGAGCTTGAAAGAGAGCTCAGGGCTACAGCTTCGGATGATGATGCTGTGGGAAACCCCTCAGGTTCGTTAGGACCGTTACGGCGTGGTCGTGGCAGGCCTCGGGGGAGTGCTTTCCTGCATGCGCACTTGAAGGCAGCAGTCCAGGACCAAGACAACTCAGCAGTTGTCGTGCCTCAGCTTGGAGTGGCAGAGAGGTTGGCAGCGGGTCGGGCTGCTGCAGCACTGCAAAAGCGGAAGGACACTGATGATGCTGCTGCCGCCTTCGGGCCAGAACGGTTGCTCACAAGCCTTGGGCCACTGGTGCAGCGTACAGTGGGTGCAGCTTTGACCCATTCGATCCGCAAGATCCCTCAGCGACCTGCCCGAAACGATGCTGAACAAAAGACTTTTGTTCAGCAAATCCTGGAAGGTGACGTTTTGACTTGCAGTGCCAGCAGTGTTGCTCGGCTTGCTGGGCGATCGAAAAGCGTTGTGCAGTCATTGCTTTTGCAGGCGGGCTCTGCAGTCGTGGAATCAGCAGGGCTACTTTGGTCTGTTATGGCCTCTACGTGCTTGCAGGCAGTGACCACCTCCAGCACCTTGGAGCCCATCATGATTTGTGTAAGCCTCCGTTATGATGAAACTCCTACAAAGGTGCGTGTGGCGTCGGTCAACACAGATGTCATGTCGAATGAGTTGGGGCAAATGGTCTTGGTGCCCAGACCGGCAGCAAGCACCCCAAACCTTTTGTCGCGATTTCTGCAACACTTGAACTTGGCACCGGCTTCACAGAGGACACAGCAGACAGCTACCCATGCAAAAATCTTGCAGACTCAAGTCGACATCGGCATGCTATTCCTTCGAAAGCATGCAGGAGAGAAGCGATTTGCTTGGGTTGTCACACCAGTACCTACAGCGCTCCAAGCAATGCAGAGATCAACAGGCGAAGTTCAATTGGCCTGTGTCTTAGAGTCGTTTAGCTCCCTGGGAGGCCTTGCAGAACTGAGGAGAGTCAGCAATGCATTTCCTTGCAGGGTAAAAATTACGACGACAGACAGATACAGCGCCAATTATAGAACCGAGGAGGGACTGCGGGCCCATCTTGAGGGGTTCGAATTCGTCCACCTCGCCTGTGATTGTCGCCGGTGTTCCAGTGCAATTGGCAACTCGTTGAAGTCTGTGCAATCGGACGTGTCGGGTGCCATCAATACAGCGCTGGCGCTGTCAGACTTGGGATCCGTGAAAGTGCTTCGTGACATACTCACTGCCATCATGTTCGAGGAGCTTGAGATTCACAATGAGGCTCCTCCTCCATGTGAGTACAGAGACCAGGCATTTGCACTTTTCCTTCCGGTTGATGGAGGGGTTCCACTTTCTGTCCAAAAGATCAACCGGGGGCGGCGGTTCATCCTCAAGGCTTTCTTGAATGGCCAGATCGACCGAACCGACCGCCTCGACCACTACTGCCCATGGGGATGCTGCCGCGATGCTGCAGACACTTTGTCGTTGGCAGCACTTTATTGCACATGGGCTCTGGTTCCGTTTGCGTGTCCTGTTCTTTGCAGGAAGTCTTGGCTGAACCAGATGCCGAACCTTCATTTTCTGGGGGTGCTGGAGTCTCATCACGGCCTGCGCGTGCGAATGCTGAGACGCCTCCTCGGAGGTCCCACAAAGGAACCTACCCGGCGTCTTGCACCTGCAGCCAATGACTGGGATCAGGAGCTGCAAGCCGCCCTTGGAGCTGCTGCTGGGGCAGAAGACCAGGAAGGCGCATTGTATCCTACGGTAGTAGCAGCAAGGGATTTGCGAGTGAGACATATGTCATACGTGCAAATGCTTTCTTGCTGCTCGGCCTACACACACCACAGTGTTGCCTTGTGTGTCGCTTTGCTGCTTCTGCTGACGGGCGACAGCCTTGTTGCTGTTTCGGTTTCGGGCTGTCGGAATGGAAGGGTGGGTCCTTGGACATTGGGGCCAGGGCTGTCCAGATACTTCAGGCTTTCGCTCGGTGCTGAAGTATGAAGGCCTTCATGGGCCACTTCTTTTCTGGGTTTCTGGTTCGAAACCATCCTATAGGTCCTAGCCGTCTTAACCAAGGCTACCAGGAACTAGCAATTGCAACCAAGCGTTTTTTGCAAACATCAGAGCGATTAGCAACTGAAACGAAACCTTCCTCAGAAATCCTTCCTGAGCCGTGTTGTAACGGTAACGGTACCGAAGCCTTCCTGATAAGTCCTAGAATCCTAGAACCTAGATGAGTAGGAATTGCAGCAAAACTTTCCTGAGAAGTCCACGACGAGAAGAAACTGTAACGAAACTTTATACGGCTTGTTAAGATGGCTTGTCAAGATCTTTGGATGACCAAGCTAGCTCCGAGGCATAGAAAGACGTTTGGTCGCGCAGCTTCGAATTTCAGAGCGATTTAAAAATAGCCCCAAGGCCTGGCAAGATGTTTGGTCATGAAGCTTCCGATCTAGTTCCAAAACAAGTCAAGAGAAGTGTGAAGCAGCAACTTCCCCAGAAATCTTTCAGATGAGCGGTCATGGTTACAGCCGTAACGGAACCTTCCGGAGAATCCTAGAACCCTATAGGCCCTATAGACTTGCACCGAACCTTCTTGAGATATCGAAGACGAGTAGCAGTTGCAATTGTATTGCTTACTTCCTGACAAATCCAAGACGAGCAGAACTGTGTAGCAGTGTGTAGTAACTGCCAGGAAAGGCAGGGACGTCTGATGGGCACAGGGTTCTTGTTCCTAGAGTCCTAGACCGCAGGAAATAATTCCCGAAACTTGGAAACTCCACATGCCAACAAGTGGCATGTTTGTCCCTCTCAGGCGCTGCAGCAGCTGCGGCAGAGCCGGAAGCTGTGGCTGGAGAGCAGTCTGAGGCATCTGCATGGGCGCTTGAAAATGCGAGAAGGCGGAACTCTGCAAAGGCTTATGCAGAGTCCAAGCCTTACGACCGGCTCGTGGTCTTCTGTCGGGTTTTGGCACCAATGCACCAGCTTATGGCCCGATTTCTTACCCTCTCTGGAAAGAATTGGATGAAGAAGCAGAAAGTGCTTGCAGCCCAGGGCAAGCCCCGGTCCTGGCCAGTCCTCGAGGCTGCACGGCTCACGGATGTCACGGCTTGCTTGAGAAAGTTGCTGGATATCATGCTGGAGCCGCTCCTTGGTGCCAGAGGCATTGTCGCAGGCCACACTCGAGCTCTGAAGTTCCTCATGACCTCTGCTGGCATGTGTGGGCTACGTGTCTATTTGAGATTGCCCCGACAAAATTTCCCATACAGACTCTTCACTTTGTTGGACGATGCATCCGAAGCCACAGTGAAGGGCCTCAAGGAGATTCCTCCGTGCCTGCGTGACGAATTCACGAACAACTTCATCGAAAAGGGCCATCTTGAAACCGAAGTTGGGCTTGCAATCTTAGAGGCGGCTGCAGACATTTTGCTTGTAGACGTTGCCGGGATTGAATCCGGGCACTCCACTGCCCGAGAGTTCGCTTCTCTCCGCTCCAGGGGCTGGGTGCCAACTTTGGAAACCCTGGCCAGTCGCTTTGTTTTGCAGGAACGGCAACGAAGCTTAGGCAAGATTGGGATGTCTCAGTTTTCTTCCTCAAAGCGCAAGTCAGACAGGCCAAAGAGAAAGAATCCTGGAGGGGGAGGAGCGTGGCGAGCCTTCGCCAGCGAGTACCTGCGTGGGCGCAAGCTGACTGCTGCCTTGGCAACTGAAATGAGCCGGATCTATCGAAGGCTTTCTGACGCCGAAATGGAGAGGTACATCACAGCTGGGCGTGGTGGTACTCTGGCCCACAGGCAAGGCTTCCCGTCCTTCGGTCGGCAACCGAGGCAGCGGTCCTCCATGGGCATGGCTGCGCTTGAGCAGCATGAGCGACCCGGTGAAGAAAGACAAGATGGGGCTCTTGTTGCTGCAGACTTGGAGCGAGCCGATTTCGGCTTGGTCCCTTATGCTGGGGACACCTTGGCTGAAAGGTATGCTGATTTCAAGGTGGCACTGAAGGAAGAAATGCGACATCAGCAGCAGCTCGACGAGTCACGACTGTCAAAACAGGAAGTTGAGATCCTGAGAGACTTTGAACACGCTGCAGGGGCAGAGCCGGTGCCAGCAGCAGACGTTTGGTCGAGAGACATGCGTGGGCACCTGCTCTCCGGTTTGCAACCTTCTCCAGCCACTCGGCCCAGAATGGCTTCCTACACCTGGTGTGCTCCTGCAGAGCAGGCTGCAGAGGCCTGTGAGAGAGGGACAGGTTCGATTGGAAGTTGACTGACACGGTTGTCGTTTTCTGCTGCAGTTTATCCAGGTCTAGGTCTTGTCTAACCGTCTAACCTAACCTTTTGTCTTTTGCCCTTAATTTGCAGAACTGGTATAAGATATTGCGGGTTTCTTGGTTTGTTTCTTTCAATCCGACTTTGCTGTGGTCTAATCAAGAGTCTAATCGTGTTCATTGCAGATGAATATAAAGAGGTTAAGTCATGTGATATGCTTCCTAGCTTAAGGCTTAAGGCTTAACCCTAATCAAAGAGAATCTAGGCCCCGGAAAGTGTGTTGGTTTGATTTACTTGATCCAAGGTTTGTGCTGACTATTACTTATTTTTTACTTCAAGTCCCAAATTTCCTAAACTTCCCTAAAGCTCTAAACTCTAACCCCTTCCGAATCTTGGTGGCAGAAGAAGCTGCAAGGCGACCAGCAAATTGTTGTAGCGTGGTTTTGGATTTGCAGGAAATGGGGGTCAGGCAATTGGTTGGGGTGAGGTGGGTGTGGGATGTAGGGCGGGTAGGACCGAAAAGGGTTGACACCCGAGGCACAGGACGCTCATGCAGAGGTTCTTCGGAGTCCACTATAACCCTGCTAAAAGCAGCAGCATGTGGAAAGTGTCATCTTCAGGACCAGCTTCACACAGATGCATATTGTTTCAATCTGGAGTAGCAGGCCGAATATTTAGATTGTTTCAAGGGACTCGACAAATTTCTCCTTGTAACTAAAGCACTCTACTGTACTGTACAGCTTCCCAGCCCCCCAGATCCTGTCGGGCCCATCCGACATCCCTACTGACCCCAGTGCGTCAATGCTGCCAGGCAGTCCTTTGTGACGAAGCTGTTGGCCTTCGCAGACAATACCGTCTCAGCTCCATTCTTCACACAGCTTTGTCCAAGCGATGCCGCATTCACTTCCACAGTGAGCAACCGCGCATTGTGAAAGCAGATGATGTGTTGAGGCCTTCCCAATGCCATGCGTTTGGAGTGTGTGTGTGTGTGTTCGGATCCAGACCCTCTGCATTTCTGTCGGAAACTCCAGCAGTGGATGAAGAAAGTCTTCCACAAGGTGAACAATACTGCATGCGAGGCACGCAAGCTTCTTGAGTCCCAGATGGTCGTGCTGGAGTACCGTACAGTGGAGGCCCAGGAGCCGGCGCCGGGAAGCATGGCAGCTTCGGGGCAGGTGCTGTATGGGCATGTGGGCCACATTAACTTCAGCACGTGGCACCATGTCCTGCTGCGTTTGACAGCTGAGATGGAAGAACTGGGGTTGCCTTCTGATCTTTCTGAGTCGACAGGTGCACTGCAAGTCGGAGCCTTCCCGGCAGAATCTGCAGGTGCTGCCCTCGGCATTTTCAGCGATCTCCAGTTCTACCAGCAGCTGGACCTCAAACGTGCCTGGGAAATCAGACCACACGTGATATCGGTTTTGGACAAACACTGGCATTCGATGGACTCGTCTGCCAGTGCTGTTCCTTTGCTGCCGCTTTCTTGTGATCCCGACGAGAGCATCCCTGAGTCCTGCTCCTGGCTTGGTTCTGAAGCCGAAAAGGCAATCAGGCAAGCTGCCGAGGATGAGGCCAAGAAAAGACAGG
>CAJNJA010013448.1:0-10751 GCA_905231915.1 Symbiodinium necroappetens | reverse complement strand
AACCCCTAAACCCTTAAACCCGTAAGCCCTATACAACTGAACCTCTAAACCCCTAAACCCTTAAACCCTTAAACCCTAAACAACTCAACCTCCTAATTCTTCTAGCTCATGGAATTCTATTCGGGCCTCGACCCCGACAGGACCCGAGGGCCAGCCCAACAGGTCCTCCGAACCTTCCACAAAAAACCCTAAATGTTCGACTCTTAGTAGGTCTTAGGGTTTTAGGTTTTTCGGGTTTTGGGTTTTCGGGTTTAGGGTTTAGGGTTTTAGGAGTTTTAGGGTTTTTTTGAAGGTTTTGGGCTCACTCCGAAAGCCCGAAGCCCGAAAAACCTGAGCCCGAATCCTTAGAACCTAAACCGTATCAGCCGAAGCCCAAAAGCAAGGATGGCGCCTCTCAGTATAGCGGCCTATATACTTGCCAATACTATTTGGCGAGGGTTCCTTATCATGATTATACCGTAATGGGGCTCCTTATCATGATTATACCATAATGTCCCCCAAAACCCTATTCTGATGATTAAGGTTTCTATATCATCCGTATTTTTGTTCAACCTCTTCAAGGACGGACTGCTGTGAGGGACCCACCCCTGTCCTGAAGGCCGGCTGTCGAAGACGGAGATCTCCGATCTCTGCCACCTCTCCTCCGAGACGGCGCGCTACAGCTTCGCCGAGGACAGCAAGGGGATATAACTTAGGGGCCCTAAGAGTTAGAATGGAGTTTTTGGGGGTCCATCATATTTTACTTAGAATAGGGTGTTGGGGGTCCATCATACTTTAATTATAAGAAGGAACCCCCCCAAAATACTATTGGTAATGATTTAGGCCTCTACATTACTGATGCGGTTTACAGAGCTTGATGGATCCGGCCGTCCCTCGGGCTGTTCTCGCCAAAACGAACATCGAACCTGAGAAGGGACGCGCGGTAGAAAAGAACCGCCCGAACCTGGCTTACTCAGAAGATGCCCGTGCTCTCAGAGCACAAGATGACACACATCGTGTGAACGAGTTATCCAGGTACCTGAGATCGCTCTGGATCCAGACGAGGGGCCTTCCCCATCGCGCTGGCACAGTCGAGTTGCTTGCAGCCCAGCTGTCCACATGCATGGACGTGGACCAACTTCTGGGTATCCCAGTGGGCCCTCTGTTCCTTCTTGAAGTCTTGGGTTCCTGGAAAAGCCCTAAGCCCCTGAACCCTTAAACCCTAAACCCCTAAGCCCTAAACCCTAAACCCCTAAACCCCCCCAAAAAATTCTAAACCCAAAACCCAATACCCCAAAAAAGGGAGCCCCTTTTTTTGGTTCATCCCTAGGCTACCGGGACTCCTAGACTTCGTGCTCCGTGTGAGTTTCGAGAAGTGCAGCTGAACCTTTTGGCGAAGTCTCGACTCCTTGGCTTGGTTTAGGGGTTGAGGGTTTAGGGGTTTAAGGTTTAGGGTTTAGGGGTTTAGGGTTTAGGGGTTCAGGGGTTTAGGGTTTAGGGTATTTAGGGGTTTAGGGTTTAGGAGTTTAGGGTTAGGGCTTAGGGGTTTAGGGTTTAGGGCGGCGCTACAATAATTCTGAGCTTTCCGCATGTCCTGCACACTCGGAAGAGGCATCCAGCAATGCCTCATCACGGAAGCCTTCGACTTGATATCTGCATCTGACCCATAGGCCCCTAAGTAGTTCCTTCTTGGGATTACCTAAAAGGATTCTAAATACAAACCATAAAAAGCACATGCTACCGAACTTGTCCCACATCACCACGTCTCAAATTCAATGTTGCGCGTCGCGTAGTCTGCTGCCCCAAGAGTGCCAGCACTGATATGTATTTGCCCCTGCCCTCACAAACCTTATAAAGACTAAACTGACTAAACCCCTCCAGCCGAAAACCCCTAAACCTAACCCCCTCTTTAGGCACCCCTAAAACCCTAAACTTACTGTGCTCCATGCAGATCTCGCTACACACGGGCCGCCGACACCAGATCCGTGCGCACCTGGCGAATGAGGGCCACCCTTTGCTTGGAGCCTAAGCCTGGAGATGTCCCCACCGGCACCCAGAGAGCCCAATACTCCTTAAATCAGGAATATATACCATAAATTCTTTAGGGTTTAGGGTTTAGGATTCGCAGAGAGCCCAATACTCCTTAAACAAGGAGTTATACCTTAAATTTTCGGGCGCCTTAATATTATGATTTAAGGTATATTCCTCAATTAAGGGGTGTTGGGCTCTCTGGGTAGCCCCAAGAACTTACCTAAATGTAGATCCTGAAAGGGGTAGGTTTTCTGGGCTGGAGGTAGAGGGTTGAAAATTTTAAGGTTTAGGGGCTTGAGATTTCAGGGTTCGGGGATTTGGGTTTGAGGGTTTAGGGTTTGGGTGTTTTTGGCTTCGCACTAGCCATAGGCCCCTAAGTAGTTCCTTTTTGGGATTACCTTATAGGATTCTAACTATAAACCATCAACAGGAACTACTTAGGGGCCTATGGATAACAATTACCAAGATTATTTTGGGGGTTCCTTATTATTATAAATATAGTCTAGGGGCCCCTAAACCCCTAAACCCTAAACCCTGATGGTAGTGCATGATAGAAGCAGGATATGGATTCGAGGATTCGGCTCCGGAAAGGCCGAGTCGAGTATGCATGGGCAGTGTGTTTCGAAGGCTTCGTTTAGGGTTTAGGGGCTTTTGGGGGGTTTAGGGTTTAGGGGAAGAGTTCGATGGGGTTTCATTATGTAGCGAGGCTAATTCAGGTTGAAGGAAAGAATAGGAACACCCTCAGGCTTCTTCCCTACTCTGAATCCTTCATGCCTCAACAGGGACCTCCATGCAGCAAGGCCATAAGCCTAAAGCCCTGCCGCGTAAATCCTGAGTGCTAAACCTCAACCGAAAGCTAAACCCCCAAGCCTCAAACTGCAGTGCGATCGCGCAGTGTCTTTCCCGCACCACACATGATCCATGAACCTTTGTAGTAGTTGTGGAACAAAGACGAACTCTGCTCTACTGAGTTTCTTCGCAGGGCCAAATCTGTGACGTTCCCAGAGAGCCCAATATCCCTTAATTCAGGAATATACCTTAAATCATAATATTACGGGCCCCTATGATTTAAGGCCTATTTCCTTATTGAAAGGGTATTGGCCTCTCTGGGTTCGAGTACGCATATCCGCCGCCTCAGGAGATGAGACCTACGGCGGGGAGGTGGTTCGTTGGTGCCCACGCGTGTTTCTGCACGCTCGGAGGCACCCGGTGCGGGATTCCCAAAAAAACTAAACCATGCTGTGCAAGCTTTTTTGTCTTAGTCTAATCGTGGTTGTATCTTTGTGAGATGTCTTTTAGGAGCCTGGTTATATGATGAGTTTCCAGAAGTGTGCCAGCAAAACTGTGGCCTAGGAATCCTAATGGAAAAAATATATATACATACAGATACATATAGATACATAGATATAGATATAGATATAGATATAGATATAGAGAAGACGATCTACACGCTAACCCTTTTCGGATGGTTATGGTGATCTTTGTCAGCGCGTCTACGTCTATACCTGCCCGACATGCTCCCCTGAGTTAATTCAGCCCTATAAGCTCTTAATCAGCCCTCGAAGCGCTAAACCCCTAAACCCTAATCCCCTAAACCCTAAACCCTGAAAAAACCCCTAAACCCGAAACCTAAACCCTAAACCTCTACACCCCTACACCTTTGACTTGCAGAGGTTGGCCCTATCCGTTGGCCGCACTGCGATTGACGCTCACAGCGCACTGCCGGCAGACCTTTCGGCGCCTCGCGAAAGTTGGTCCAAACCATTTGAGTTTTTGCGGACCCTGAAGTCTAAAGTGTTACACTCGAAAAAGAAAGTGCCTTGCCTCTGCCTGAAGACCCTTAAAGCCCTAGTGTTCAGGGGCAAGGTTCCGGGTTCAACATGGACAACAAAGGGCTTAGTTCTGGGGCTACGCGCGAATACTCATGAATTGAACTGGAGCTTGAAGTGTTCAGGGTTTTACGGCTTGAAGATTCAAGGTGAAGGATTTAAGCGTCCGTCAGCAGCTCGTAGGAGGTTCGTCTGTGTTGGGAGGCCCACGATAAAAGTTGATCACCGTTTGTTCGGTTCCAACGGTTGAGAATGGTGAATATTTGGTTTGAGTTTCAGGTTTTGGTGCCGAAACCCAAGGCCTAAGCCCAGCAAGCGACATCCTAAAGCCCAAGCCTTGCAGCCGAGCAAAGCTTCAGGCTGCACTGAGATCAATGGCGCCCCTTGATGCGAGGCAGGCTCCTGGCCCTTATCCCCAGAGAGCCCAATACCCCTTAAATGAGAAATACACCTCAAATCATAGGGGCCTTAGTATTGGAGACGCCGAGCCCCCTTTTGGGGGGTGGAGTTTGGGTCTAGGGTTGGATTCTTTGGTTACCCGTAGGGACCTAAAAGAAAAACCTGAGCACAAGTAGTTTGCTGGGGTATGCCCACCTCATTGGTCTTCATGTTAAGGGGGTTTATATGGGATATCACTCTCCTGGGTTTTGCTCATGTGCATTATTTTCTATCTACCCGTAGGCTCCTAAGTAGTTCCTTTTTGTGGTTCATATTCAGAATCCTACGAGGTAATCCCAAAAAGGAACTACAACTACTAAGGAGCCTATGGGTAGCTCTTCTGAGGACACACAAGGGAACCAGAGGCTTTTAGAGCTGACGTTTCGCCATAGTCTCGGGCACCGTAGCGGGGATCTGAACTCCCTCTCCGGCTTCAAAGATCTTTGCCTTCAAGAGATCTATAAGCGTTTCTATATGGGTACTATAGGTGTTCTATAAAACAGGTTCCCTTCTAGGGCCCTTTTTTCAAATAAGGTTGCCGCACTATCTTGGGGATTTTAAAAGGGACCCTAATTGAGAGAACTACTTACATGGTGGTCAGGGCCGGTTTTCAAAGAGCAAGCCCCCCCGCTAGACACAGGGCGATGTACTGATTCTTGCAGGATGGTTTGGCAGCAGAAAGTTGGCTGACGTGCGTCTGCCCAGAGAGCCCAACACCCCTCAAATAAGGAATATATACCTTAAATTATAGGGGCCTTAATCTTATGATTTAAGGTATATTCCTTAATTAAGGGGTATTGGGCTCTCTGTGTCACAATGGGAGTATTGGGGTCCCTTCTTTTCGGAAACCCCCATCTGATCCGACCCCCAGCAAGCCGAAACTCTTCTTCCGGATTCTGCGCGGCTTTGTCAGGTCCCGCGCGCTGCTCCGCAAGACGCAGGAGGCAGACGGAGACCCGCAAGAGAGCGGAGAAAAGGAGCGGTACGGGTTTGGGGTCTAGGGAGACTGCCCTGCTTTTTTGGGGTGGAAAGTGTAGTTTTTCGAATTGCTGGGATCCGCGAGTTCAGGGTCATGGCTGTGAAAGTTGCTGTTCTTGGCATGCAGCGTCGGTTGGGGATCGCTAGAGCATCAACTTGCTGCATTTTTCGCTGAGCCTCCATGTTTCGCAAAAGTTGGGGTTAAGAGTACAGCCTTTCACAAGCCAGTGGTCGAGTAAGGAAGCTCCCTGCACAGTACACCCGATAATCCAACCAAGCCCAAACCTCTGAACCGCACACCTTGTAAAGCTTAAGCGCCAGACCCCTAAGACGTAAACCCTGAAACTTTAAATCCTTACAGTAACCCTTACTTATAGAACCCAGATAGAACCGTTATAGTTTATAGTTACCCTTCTAGAACCCTTATCGCAACCCTTACAGAGCCCTTATAGCAACCCCCCTAAGCCCGTATAGAACCTCAGGGCACCCCTCATAGTATCCCTGAAAGGAACCCCTTAAAGGAACCCCTACTAAGCCCCAAACCTTTTGAAGGAACCCTTCGGCCAAGGCCAAGGCCCTCCCCAAAGAGAGTTCGAGACCGAACTGGCCGTTGAGAAGGTGGAGGCACCACGGACTCAGGTTTCGTTTCTTGGGGTGTATAGGGCTTCTAAGGCTTCGGGTTTAGGGCATAGAGGGTTTAGAGTAAAATTAGGGTTTAGGGCCCCAGGCTATGGGCTATGTAGGGTTTAGGGCAAAGGTACTTTAGGGTTTAGAATAGAATTAGGCTTTAATGCCTTAGGGTTTGGGGTATTTGGGGTCTAGGGAATATGGGGTCTAGAGTAGAAATTAGGGTGTAAGGCCTGGGCTTTGGGGTATTTAGGGTTTACCCATAGGCCCCTAAGTAGTTCCCTTTTGGGATTACCTTATAGGATTCTACATATAAACCACAAAAAAGTAACTACTTAGGAGCTTATGGGTAGAGCTCAGGGTTTAGGGTTTAGAGCTTTGGCTCCCGCTGTCACTCCCGGTCTTCTCTTTGCAGGTACGAGCTGGTTCTAAGGCCTTCCAGCCCAGAGAGCCCAAGACCCCTTAAATACGGAATATGCCTTAAACTAGAGGGTTCCTTAAAGGGATCTATAAAGGGTCTCTATAAAGGCTCTATAAGGGAATTAACGAATATACCTTAAGTTTTAGGGGCCTTAATCTTATGATTTCAGGTATATTCCCTAGTTTAAGGGGTATCTGGGCTCTCTGGGAGTGGCCAACACCGCAAACAGCAGCTTTTCATGGTGAGGGTCGTGGTGTTGCAAGCACCAACAGCAGCCCTCTACCCATAGGCCCCTAAGAAGTTCCTTTTTTATGGTTTATATTTAGAATCCTATAAGGTAGCCCCAACAAGGAACTACTTAGGGGCCTTTATGGGTATACCTTATGTACTGAAGTCATGCAACTGCGGACACCTTCAAGCCTTTGATCCGGCACCCCATGAGATGTTGGCTCCACTACGGCCTAGGGCCTATAGACCCTAAACCCTAAACAGCTTAGGGCTTAAGCCTGACCTTCCAAAGAAGGCGAAATGTCTGCGTGGTCAAAACTCATCTAGACGTGAAGGGAGGAAACCCAATCGCCCGAAAAGGTTCCAGGCCTACGACTTCGTTCCCAGAGAGACCAATACCCCTTAATTAAGGAATATACCTTAAATCATAATATTAAGGCCCCTATAACCTAAGCTCTAATTTCTTATTGAAGGGGTATTGGGCTCTCTGGGTAACAACCCGTTCTGCGCGGCCGCAACATGTAGCGCCAACCCGAAACCCTCAAGCCCAAAACCCTTATAACAATGCTTCTAGTACCCTTTTATCATTGTAGCCCTGAATATGGTACGCACCCCTTGTCAGAGTACCCCATCTAGCAGTCCTTATAACCAATATACTAAGCAGAATTTAAGTAACCCTTATAAAGAATATACGAATAAAGAAGTTCAGTAACCCTTATAATGAATTTACCAAAGCAGGATTTCAGTGACCCTTATGGGGAGCCTCTGAGATTTGGAGTTGGAGGGTCTCGCATCCCCTGCGGGGGGCAGATCGAGCGCCTGAATGCCGAGCTGGCCGTGTGGCGTTCCAAAGGCGGCCGGGCTGCGAGTTGCGGCTTTGGGGATGTTTAGTGGTTTAGGGGTGTAGGGTTTAGGGATGTGTAGGGGTTTAGGATTTAGGGATGTTTAGGGGTTTAGGGCTTTAGGGGTTTAGGGTTTAGGGGGTTTGGGGTATAGGGTTTAGGTTTTAGGGTTTAGGGTCCGTGCCTTCCATAGAGAGTCTCTCTAGGGTTCTATCAAGGGTCTCTATACAGGGTTCAGGATCTAGGGTTCTATAAAGGGGTGTCTGAATGTTTAGGGTTTAGGGTTCTGTACAGAGTTTCCAGTTCTATAGGGTTTAGGATTTAGGGTTCTATAAAGGGGTGTGGGGTTCTATACAGGGTTCTTGTTCTAGAGGGTTTAGGGTTTAGGGTGTCTGAATGTTTAGGGTTTAGGGCTCTATACAGGGTTTCTAGTTCTGTAGGGTTTAGGGTTTGGGAAGTTCCGCGAAGGGTTTCTATCACCTTCGATAAAGGGTCTCTCCAGGGCTCAAAAGAGGGTCTCTATAGCGATGCATGAAGGGTCTTTATAGGGTTCTATGAAGGCTTCTATACGGTTCAAGAAAGGGCTTCTACAGGGTTTACTTAGGGGCTGAGTAGGTAACCTTTAACCTTTTGGTGCTTACATAAACCTAAATTCAAAAGGTTAACCTTTTTGGGGCTGAGGTACTCGGCCCCTAAGTTTAGGATTTCGAGTTCTATCCATGGTTTCTGTAGGGTTTGCAGGTGCAGTAGCAGATTCGGCCCAAGCCCGAAACCACATTGGGGAGAAGGAAAGCCCTCAAGCTGCTATTTTTTCAGGTCTGACTAAACCCAAACCGGCTAGACAAGGCATGTGAGCTCTGACTTAAGCCCTAAACCCCAAAACGCCATCACCCCTCAACCCTAAACCCCAAAACCCCCAAACCCCTAAGCCCTACACCCCTAAACCCTAAAAACCCTAAACCCTAAAACAGGTGTCGGCTTAGGGTTGGGGGATTCAGCTTTAGGAGCTGCGGTGGGGGTTGGGGGGGGGGGAGGAGGGTTGGGGGGCCTTAAGGACCTATAGGGTTCGAGGGTTCGAGGGTTTAGGGTTTAGGGATGTTTCAAAGAAGCTCTCTTGCTGATTTGAAGCCGCTGGTGTTGGGATTCGAGGTTTCGGGTTTAGGGTTCGAGGTTTAGGGCTTGAAAGCTTGGAGTTCAGGGTTTAGGGTTTAGGTCGCGGGGTTATAAAAAAAAACCCAAGCAATGAGAGTATGGGATGTGAGCATGGCCCCCCATGGGAAGTCTTAATTTGTAGGATCTTTTGAACTTGGGCTCTTCGGTAGGGTTTAGTGGTCAATGTATTCCATGCGCTTTCAGATGGTCCGGTTCGGTTGTAGGGACAAGTCTAAACCCTAAACCCCAAAGTCTAAAGCTCTCTTGACACAAGGCGGACGACCCAGCACCGACGAGGAGCGCTGGCTTCCGCAGTTTGGGCCGGTGCCCGTGGTGTGATTTTTGTTTTATTTGTGTGTGTGTGGCCTTTCAGGTTTAGGGTTCAGAGTTTTAGCTTAACCCTAAGCCCTAAACCCTACAAAAACCCTAAACCCTAAACCCTATAAGCCCTACACCCTAAACCCTACACCCTAAACTCTAATTCCTACCTAAACCCTAAGCCTTCAGGGTTTTCAGTTTGGGGAGTTGCGGTTCCCGGTTTTCAACGAAAAGGATCGGAACATTTGGAGCCCAGGGTCCCAGTCCCCCCCTGGTCCTCCTCCTCCGAGCGCAAGACCCCTTAAAGTAAGGAATCTATACCTTGAATCAGAGGGTTCCTTAAAGGGATCTATGAAGGGTGTCTTTGAGGGTTCTGTATGGGAATTAAGGAATAAACCTTAAATCATAATATGAAGGCCCCTATAACTGAAGGTACCCCTTAATTGAGGAAATATACCTTAAATCATAATGTTAAGGCCCCTATAACTTAAGGTATATTCTCCTTAATTCCCTGAGCCAGGGGGTTTAGGCCTAGGCTTTAGGGTAGTTTAGGATAGTTTAGGATAGTTTACGGGTGTAGGGGTTGGGGGTTTAGGGTTCAGGGTTTGGTGGTTCAGGCTTTAGGATTTAGGGTTTAGGGTAGTTTAGGATAGTTCTGGTAGTTCAGGGTTCACGGTTTAGGACCGATCCTTTTTAGGATTACCTTATAGGATCCTAACTAGCAACCCACAAAAAGAACTACTTACGATGGAGTTTATGGGTAAGTAGACCCTCAACCCCCTCTCTACTCCTTGGAAGCCTCACGGTTCTTACCACAAAACCAGAGAGCCCAATACCCCTTAAATAAGGAACTATACCTTAAAACTTATAGGGGCCTTCATATCAAGATTTTAGCTATATTCCTTCATTTCTGAGGGGTAGTGGGCTCTCTGGGAACCCATTAAGCCAACCAACCTATCTCAGACCCTTCCCTCGGAAGTTGCGTCGACAGGATCGCGCTGCCGAAAGAAGGAGAGCGGAGCAGGCGCAATGGAAGGCCGGGCTTGGGAGTCTCAGGGCTTTAAAGGGGGTTAGGGGTTTAGGTTTAGGGCTTAGGGCTTAGGGTTTAGGGGTTTAGGTTTACAGGGTTAAGGGCTTAGGGTTTAGGGCTTAGGGGTTTAGAGTTTAGGGTTTAGGGGTCTAGGGGTTTAGAGACTCGGGTTTATACAGACACAGACGGACGGAGGGACGGATGGATGTAAACTCATATCTGTGTGAGCATGCATCGGAGTCGTAGTATCTGTCGTAGTCGTATGTGTTAGCCACGTGCAGTTGTTGTTGGCCATGTTGGTTGCCAATCACTTTCATGAACAACCTGTACTTGTTTCCGAAAGCTAGACATACAGGACAGAAATACTGAGAGGTGTGATGCTTCAAAGCAGTTGCTGGCTTGTGTGCTTATGCAGCACCCTTTAATATGTGATATATACTGTTCGACACATATGCCGAAGCAACACAATGTCCCAACTGTGATGTCGTGGTTCGCCGGGTTGCTTTGCTGTCTTTGCTGTGTTGCGATGTTCAAGACTATTCTGCATCCGGCGGGGTTGTGCGGTGTTGGTCTTTGTGTCATCTTGCTCGCCTTCTAGATTAGGATAGCTCAAATTTGCTGGCCTGAACCCTAAAGCCTAAACCCTAAAGCCTAGGGCCTAAAGCCTGAGCCTTAAAGCCTCAACCCCGAACCCTTGAAGCCTATAAAGCCTGAACACTAAAACCCTAAAGCCCTAAAGCCTAAAGTCCAGGGCCTAAAGCCTGAACCCCAAAGCCTACGGCCAGGCAGAGAGGGTCGACCTTCAGTCTGCGATAGAGGCGGCCAAGGACAAGGCGGCTCGGCGGGATCGGGCTCTTAGGGTTTGGGGTTTAGAGCTT
>CAJNJA010013447.1:0-12653 GCA_905231915.1 Symbiodinium necroappetens | reverse complement strand
AGACACAGACACAGAGACAGACACAGACAGACACAGACACAGACACAGACACAGACACAGACACAGACACAGACACAGACAGAGACGAGGATTGAAAAGCCATCTTCATGGGGCTATTCCAAGGTCGTAAGGACTTCCTAGGAGGTGCCCTTTTCGTCAGCCACTCGCGAAATGCACCAACAATGTCCATTAAGAGGTGGCCTTGATCTAGCTGCTAGCTAACATGTGAACATGACAATGCCGAACACCCTTTGCTGGCATTCCAATGATATCAAAACCCTATACCCCTAAACCCTTCACCCCCTAAACCCGCTCCTGACGCCTCCCAAAGCTCTGGCATGTTGTCTGGTGTCGCCTTATCTTCTTTGCCGCGCCAGTCGAGATCTTTCGAAGCGTCCCACACGACCGGTGAGGAGTGGCAATCTGGGAGCTTTCTGGGCAAGAATTCTGCAACATCGACCTCGCGTCGCCTTGTCAGTTACTTCGGAATCTCAGAAACCTCATCCAAAGAAGATACGGGATGTAAGGGCGAATCTAAACCCTAAACCCCTCTCGCAGCGTTTAAAGCCCTAAGAAAACCCCTACATTTCAGAGAGTTCTTACTTCTTACAACGCTATAGAATCGCTTAGAACAGCAGGGCTTTTAGGTGTTAAAGTAGATCCTACGCCCCAAATCCTAACTCCTCGGACCTTTTTTCGAACAGGATTCAGCCCTCGACCCGAAGAAAGCCCTCGTAGAAGTCTGTCTTTGGGCCGTCCTTAATCCTTCAAAATCCTCACCCCCAAATATCAGGAACCTAAACCCTAAACCCCAAACCCCAAACCCTAATGTAAGGAACCTGATTCAGAAACGTTATCTTTTCAGGTTATAGGGCCGGGGTCTCTCTTAACCAGGTCCCTGCATTAGACCTGACTCAATGAGGACGGGCTTAGGAGCTAGGCCCGTGATGAACAAAGTCCCCTTTCTCAAAGGGTCGGAATCCAAGCTGCTTTCCTTACATATCCTTGCTACGGGGGCTTTGCGCTATGCCGCTATGCAACAGTCCGCAATGATCGAGGTCGATCTACTCTTGCCCTGCCATCTGCTCAGAGTCTACAGCAATTTGTTGAAGCTGAGCGCATAGTTCATGAACCTCAACTTGCCTTGCAGGCTTCAAAGGCTTTCAGATGGGCGGGGGGGGCGGCATGAAGGCTCAGTTCAGCAAACCATGAACCCTAAACCCTTAAGGGGGTGATGGGGTTCTGCAAAGCAGCTACCGATGTTTCTTCTGCTATGTACTGAACGTAGATGCCACCACCTATAGATGGATGCATCATCAAGTGTGGTCAGAATCGTCGTCGCCCTGAACTTCTATCCAGCTTGACGCTGAAGATGCCGCTGGAATCGGTACCTGAAGTATGTAAAATACAACCAGAGTCTACCTGCATCCACACGAGTATTGGCAGGGAAAGGGTGGGAAGTCACCTGGGATGATGAGTTAGGGTGTAGGGTTTAGAGAGCCTTGCACTCTGAACTCAGAACCCAGAGAGCCCAATACCCCTTAATTGAGGAATATACCCTATAGATTATAGGGGCCTTAATATTATGATCTACGGTATATTCCTTAATTAAAGGGTATTGGGCTCTCTGCGAAGAGGCACCGACCCAAACTGAAATGTAAGCTAAAACCCTTGACACGGAAGGCTGCAAACCCGAAACGCTGAACCCAAAACCCCCACGGCATCCCCCCATTCCTTGACCCAAGACTGTGAACCTAAACGAACACAAGGGAAGATTCGCCAGAAACAGCCCGTTTAGGGTTTAGGGGCGTTTAGGGTTTAGGAGCCCTAAACCCTAAACCCCAAAACCCCCCTAAACCCTAAACCCCTAAACCCCTAAAGCCCCAAGGTAGCGGAGCGACGAGGCTGTCGACCCAGAGCCACACCTGAGCTGCCCCTTACTAAGGGGCTTAAGGTTTTAGGGTTTAGGGTTGAGGGAGTTTAGGGAGTTTAGGGTTTAGGGGCTTAGGGTTTGGGGGTTTCGGGGTTTAGGGCTTCCAACCGATCTGCTACTTAATATTACAGTTTCGCTCAGCGGTCAAAGGTCTCCACCTCAGAGCTCTTAGGCTGCAAGTGCACAGCTTCGGCTGAGGAAGCTTGCGCAGTCTAGAAAAAAGGTGTTGGGTTTCGGGTTTCGGGTTCCGGGTTTCGGAGTGTCACGGAGGGCTTGACAAGAAACGTAGGGGCAAATGAGTGCTTGGCTGTTCTTAAGCATTCCCTTTCCAATAGTACCCGTGCAGAATCCCGTATGGCAACCCGTATAGCAGAATTTCGACGCCAATGGCCAGCAGATGTCTACACTGTTAAAAATGTGGGCCCAGGGGCCTCGAAAGCCACTTCTCTAGATTTCCAAGTCGCCGCTACGCCCAACGTTGAACAACAATGACGCACAACTCTTGTGAGCTATATTTCAGGGGTTACCCAGAGAGCCCAATACCCCTTAATTAAGGAATATACCTTAAGTCATAATATTAAGGCCCTTATAATTTAAGGTATATTCCTTAATTGAGGGGTACAGTATTGGGCTCTCGGCTCTCTGGGTAGAAGCTAGAGGCAGCCGAAAGGCGGATTTGGAGGTCGCGCCGCCGTTGCAGCTGGTGCTCGTGGAGGTGAAGTACCTGGTAGAGGCAAGGTGCAGCTTAGGGTTTAGGGTTTTGGGGTTTAGGGTTTAGGGGTTTAGGGGTTTAGGGTTTCCGTACAGCTGTGTGCTGACACCGAGACCTTGCCGACATGCTTAGCACATCACTTCTCCCTAGGGCTCCAGTTACCTAAGTAGTAGGTTCCTAACCCTATATGATATAATTATAATATACCCTTGTGACCTGCAAGTTAGCCAACTAGAGCCCTAGGGGGTAGACTTAAGTTGAGTTGTGGCACTTGGTCCAACCTGCCCCAAGCTCCGTGTCCATTCCCTGTCCCGCGAGCCCAATGCCGATCGTGGCATCCGCATCGTCGTCGTCGTCGCTTTGGCAACGCTGATTCTTGCAGTTCGCGCAGAAACCCCACCGAGCTTTGTTGCCGTCTCTGCACTCGATGTTGAAGCCAGGCCTCGCCAAAACGGTCTAAAACAGAAGCACCGGCAGCAACGGAATCTAAATGAGAAGTAACGTGTGGACATGTGTTCCCTGGCCTCTGCATCGGGCAATCCCGGTACGAGCCTTTGACGGGGCCGAAGCTGCTCAGCAAGCCGTCCTTGTCCACGCTTTCGTCTCGAATGTAACCGGCACTGAAAAGCGCCTTGGCGCTGTCGTACCTTTGGGAGAAGACGTGGGTCACGCAGTTGGACTCCGGGCTTCCGACGCACATGCGGATTCGCTTGAAGGGCTCCGTGTTAAACTGGCTGTACTTAGCATCCTTCATCTCGCCCACCGGCGATGCTTCGTTGAGCAAGGCGGTGTTGGTCCAGAGTGGGCTGGAGAATCCCAGCGAGGACGTCTCGCCGACCTTCAACGCAAGCTTCCAATTCACCTGAGGATCGTGTCAGGACGTCATCGTACCAAAGATTCTACTGTGGAGTTGGTACAGCCTTCAGGCTGTTCAGGCTTGGCTCTTGGCCTGTAAGCTTTACGGATGCACGGTTCAAGGGGTTTGGGGAAGCAGGGCTGCGGACAATCTAGGCCTTGTTCACATCCAAGGGTTCTGAGATTTCTGGACTCCTTGAGCTAGACAGCCGGGGCTGTCCCATGTCCGAGATCCTCAAAATTACAAGCAGGGGCCGAATGCATGAGCTCGGGCACAAGGGAACGAGCGTGAACGGACCACTGCAGTGTTGTTCTGAACATTAAGGTGTTGAAAGCAGCAAATACAGTCTGGATAAGCAAAATTCTTGAACTCTTTCATCAACGAATGATCTCCCAGCACCGCGGAATGAAGTCTTGCTTGCCAAACCTGTGTCCTTGTAGCGAGGAGGCTGGAGCATTCGAAAATCTTGTATGAAACGGCCCGAACTTAAAGCTGTCAGGAAAAGGATTCGGTTCAAAGCACCTAAGCCCGAAAAGAAGCCCTCGATCCAGATGAAGCTGAAGTGCCGGCTGCCGAACGATAAACCCTAACCTTTACCGGAGACGATGACATAGTTTTGTGCATTGGGTGAATTTGGGAATATATTTTTATATTACAGTATACTCATGATAAGGAACCCCCCAAAGTTTATGGTATTGGTAATTTGAATAATTGGACCACAAGGGAAGGACGCAAAAAAACAAAAACAAAGGCAGCAGAGTGTCGAGGCTGTCGACCCAAAGCCACACCTGGACGGCTGTTGTGTAGGGCTTGAGGCTTTTCATCCTTTACAACGGTCAACGATCTCCCAATCAAAGTTCTCAGCCTACATGGATAGTTCTGAATTAGGGTCCCTTCTAAGGGCCATCGTATAAGGGTCCCGTACTATCTTGGGGACCTAAAAGCGGACCCTAATCTGGAGAAACTGCCCACAAGCGCATAGTTTCGGCTGAGGAAACTTGCGGGTCTTGGGTTCAAGCGTTCCGATTTAGGCTTCGGTGCTCCTCGGCCGCAGGAGAACTGGCTGATTGACGTTAGGGAGACATCAGATGTAGGGGACTTAATAATTAAAGTAGGATTTTGGGGGTTCCTTATTATGAATACTGTGGTATAATATTCCCCAAACCTTATTCTAATTATTGAAGCCTGCATATTATGCTTCAGCTCTTTTAGGCTTTGCACTTCTAGGTTGGCTTCGAAACGGGTTTGGCACACATGGGTCGAGCAGAGTCGGAGCAAGAGAGCGAGTGACTAACTGCAGGTGGTGGAACGCCTTAAACCTCAAACAAACCCTAGACCCTATCTTTGCCTCAGGAAGGGATTTCTCCGACTCAGGCGGCTTTCCGAGCGTCATCGACCCATCCATGCGGAGTTCTGGCGAATACTCGACAGCCCCAGACATTCTCAGGTCACCAAAAGCGCTTGCCAGCCACGGCAGCGAGGTTCTGACACAAGACAATGTGGATCGTGTCTTTACTTATTTGCGCCGCCATGGCACCAGCTTCCTTCGCAAGATTGTGCGAACATCCCCCACAATGAGCGCTTGATTGTCACTATGATCTTCTATCTAGATTGCCATCATGACTTCTCCAACGATTGCCAATAAGACTGCAAGGACTGCCAGTCTGACGTCTTCTTGCCGATTGCCATCTGGCCTTCTGGCTGCTGGTATGCCATTGGAATTTGGCCTTATGTTGGACTTCATGCCGACTGTTTACGAGCATCTGCACCAGACCGTCAAATTCAGGTCGATAAATTCAGTTCCACCGCCACGATCTGACCAGCAGTGGAGGATGGGCTGTCCCTAGTTTTCTCGATTTGGACGCAAGTTTCCCACACACTTTGCTGGAGGTTCTACGTTGGTCTAATATACGTCATCCTGCGCTTTTATCAGCCCGGAAACCTCTGGAACATCCCAACGGACTGTCAGGACTGCTGGTGCGCCCGCCCGCACTTCTTGGAGAGGTGCATTTCTGGACCAGTAGCAATACGATTTGTTCTATGCTTCCCCACGTTGGACGACGACAACTCCTATGCAACCCTTTGAATTATTCCACAATGCTGTTTGGGGGCACCGGCATGAGGCGAACCGGGAAACCACGGCCTTGCCAGGCTCTATGCCAGTATCGATTGAGTTATCAGGTGCTCCATCTTTTATCGGCGAGTCATTGTGCGTCGGGTGAGCTTCATCATCGACTATAGAACTATAGGAGCCTCCTTTCATACTGAGCGTTTCCCCCCGGTAAGCGTAAAATTTACCCTAGTCCTGCCAGCGTCTCACCCGAAAAGGGTAATTAGCGAAGAGCCTTGTATAGACATGCCCATCATGTAGTTTCCCTGGGCTCTTTTCCCACGCCGTATGCCGCATGCTTCCGCCGACTTTTTCTGTTTTCCCCGCACGGCAGTCCCACTGAAAGGGCTGCTGACGACGCGACTGAGAGAGAGAGCGAGAGAGAGTGAGCCACAGCAGTGAATCACAACTAGGCAGGCCAGCAACCGGCGAGCAAGTACCAAGGCAAGACAGCGTGCCATCCTCACGCAAGCCTGTGCGCAAAGGCTTTTCCTTGCAGATCCTGCCTCGCCCTGTCACTAGGCAACATCGCCCCGGCATCGAGCAGTCGCCAACGCTGCATGCTGCTGAAGCAGGCACGCTTCTGGCAGGTACAAAATTCCCACCCAGGACGGGTGGCTCGACTCAAAGACCAAATGACTTCGAGAGAGCCTGAGACTTCCTGCGCCATCACATGGATACTTAAGACAACCTTTGCCCATGACAGAGATTCCTGAACCTGTGTTCAGACATACATTAAAAAATACATCATATGAGGTACGATGGTAGATGTTTTCAGATATAATAACCAGTTATATAAAGTACGATGGCAGAGATTGCAGACTGACGGACGATATGTTGAACAAGTACTGGCATACTCGAACGAGCAGTTCTCGTGGGTCAGGGCTTCAGGCTTAAGAGCCAAATGCAGGCGGGAGACTGGCTTGAAGGTCTTGCTGGTGGCACTGCACTTGCCATCACCTGGAGCGAAATACCTGGGAGACACGAGGCAGAAATGCATGGCTTCACCACACCAGGGGCTGTAGCAAATCATCCATGTGGGTATCAGTCGCGACTGAATTGCAGCTGCGGCACGCGGTCCAACCTGCTCCAAGCTCAGTGTCCGTTTTCTGTCCCGCGATTCCAATGCCGATAGCAGCGTCCGCATCGCTGCTATCAGCGTTTTGGCACGGCTGGCTTGGGCAGTTTGCGCAGAAACCCCACCGAGCTTTGTTGCCGTCCTTGCACTCGATGTTGAAGCCAGGCCTCGCCGAAACGGTCTAAAACAGAAGCATCGGCAGCAACGGAATCTAAACGTGTGAGAAGTAACGTGTGGACATGTGTTCCCTGGCCTCTGCATCGGGCACTCCCGGTACGAGCCTTTGACGGGGCCGAAGCTGCTCAGAATGCCATCTTTGTCCACCTTCTCGTCTCGAATGTAACCGGCACTAAAAAGAGCCCTTGCGCTTTCGTACTTCTGGGAGAAGACGTGCTCCACGCAGTTGGACTCTGCGCTTCCGACGCACATGCGAATTCGCTTGAAGGGCTCCGTGATGAATTCCTTGTACTTGGCATCCTCAATGGTATCAACAGCCGATGCTTCGTTGAGCAAGGCGGTGTTGGTCCAGAGTGGGCTGGAGAATCCCAGCGTCTTCGTCTCGCCGACCTTCAAAGCAAGCTTCCAGTTGGCCTTTGCATTCGCTGCATCGGGTGCTTCTCTGGATTCTACACTTACAGGCCCCTAAACACTAAGACTCAAAGGCCCCTAAACCCTAAGACTCAAAGGCCCCTAAACCCTAAGACTTAAAGGCCCCTGAACCCTAAGACTTAAAGGCCCCTAAACCCTAAGACTTCATCTGGGTCTAGTCTACAGGCTTCTAAAGCCTTCACCTGAATCCTAAAGCCTCAGCCTTATTCCCTAAACCCTAATCCCCAAACCCTGAACCCGAAACCCTTAACCCTTATAAACCATAGGCATTTTACGGGCTGTACACCTTTTAGGGGTTTAGGGCTTAGGCTTAGGGTTTTAGGGTTTAGGGCTTCCGGGTTTAGGGTTTTGGGTTTCAGGGTTTAGGGCTTCGGGGTTTTAGGGTTTAGGGTTTCAGGGTTTAGGGTTTAGGGCGTCAGGGTTTAGGGTTTCAGGGTTTCAGGTAGGGCGGTTTCAGGGATTAGGTTTGTGGGTTTAGTTTTTTTTTTGAGTGCCTTTTCTGTCGCTTGCGCTACCGAGCCCGGATTGGGCAGGCTTCCTTGACTAACTTAGGGTTCAGGCTTTAAGGCAAAATCGAGAGAAGCCTAGGCCACAACGAAGGCACTACAAAGGGAGGGACCAAAAACAACAAAAACGGACCAGGTCAGAGTAGTATCCAGGCTGTCGACCCAAAGCCACACCTGGTTTGCATTGGGACTCAATCTCTCGCTGTGGGGGTCGCTCCTAAACCCTAAACCCGCCGCGGCTGATGGGGCCGTTCAGACGTGGGCATCAGCGCTCATAGGATGATCAGTTGTTAGTTCTGGGTTGTCAGAACCGCTTCAAAATGGTCAGTTAAGAGTTTAGGGTTGAGGGTTTAGGGCAAACCGCGCGATTTCGAGGCTAAAGACGAATGAGGATGGGGTCCTGGCCGAGTGCTGCGGAGTTTGTGATGGGTGGCCCATGTGCTGCGGGTCTAATATAGGGGCCTTAATAATTAGAATACGGTTTGGGGTATATTATACTATAACTATAATCATAAACCCCCAAAGCCCTATTCTAATTATTAAGGCGTTTGGGGTATATTATACTATAACTATAATACTAAACCCCAAAAACCCTATTCTAATTATTGAGGCCCCTACGTTATCCAGGTTGCATCTACGGCTCTGGCAAAATACACAACTACCCAGAGAGCCCAATACCCCCTTAATTAAGGAATAGACCTTCAATTATAGGGGCCTTAAAATGGTGATTTAGGGTATATTCCTTATTTAAGGGGTATTGGGCTCTCTGGGTAATTGTTTGCTGAGTTTGTCGTTCTGCTTGCAGCTACAACTCTGGCCCCTGCGCAAGTTCCCTTTAAAGCCTATAAACTCTAAACTCAAGGATGCAGCCCGAGCACATCTAGAATTCAGCAGCAATCCTGCGCCGTCGCATGGGTATTTGACACCAGCTGCACCCCGGATAGAAATTATCGCATGTGTTTCCTCTGCGAAATACTATGGTGCAGATTGCAACACAACCCGTAATGTTTACATAGCCAAAGAGGTTCAGAAACAGTGCAACCATACAATGTATTCTACGGGATGCAGATGGAGACAGCACGCAGTTGATCCAAAGCAAATTACTCGCTGTTGTCTGTCAAAAGCAGATTTCTCGTGGCTTCCCTAGATTCCCAAACGGAATCGTGACGACGAACATAACATGGAACAAATAACTATGCTTGTACTGATATCCATACCTACACCCAACCCTAAACCCTAAAACCCTAAATCCTAAACCCTGGAACAAAACCCTGAACCCTGAACGCTAGGCTTTACGGCTTTAGTAAAGCAGCCGAGAGACGGGTTTGAAGGTTTTCCCAGCCTCGCCGCATCTGTTTCCTGTAGTGAAAAACCTGAGAAAGGCAAAGGCAGGCCGTGCGCCTGCATTAGAAGGTTTGGGGTTTAGGATATAGGGTTTATAGGATTTAGGGTTTAGGATGTTTTAGGGTTTAGGATTTAGGCTTTAGGATGGTTTGGGGTTTAGGATGCACCAGCGGAAGAACATGCTTAGCACATCACTCGTGGCTCCTTATCATCCATGGCACCTGGTCCAACCTGCTCCAAGCTCAGTGTCCGTGGCCTGTCCCGCGATTCCGATGCCGATGGCGGCGTCCGCATCGTCGGCGTCTTCGTTCTGGCAAGGCTGATTCTTGCAGTTCGCGCAGAAACCCCACCGAGCTTTGTTGCCGTCCCTGCACTCGATGTTGAAGCCGGGCCTCACCAAAAAAAGTCTACAACAGAAGCGCCAGCAGCGATGGGAACAAAGGGTCTAAGGAGGAACACGTGGACATATGCTCCCTGGCCTCTGCATGGGGCAATCCCGGTACGTGCCTTCTGGGGGGCCGAAGCTGCTCAGAATGCCATCCTTGTCCACCTTTTCGTCTCGAATGTACCCGGCACTGAAAAGGGCCCTGGCGCTGTCGTACGTGGTGGAGAAGACGTGCTCCACGCAGTTGGATTCCGGGCTTCCGACGCACATGCGAATTCGCTTGAAGGGCTCCGTGATGAATTCCTTATACTTGGCATCCTCAATGGTATCAACAGCCGATGCTTCGTTGAGCAAGTCGGTGTTTGTCCATAGTGGGCTGGAGAATCCCAGCGTCTTCGTCTCGCCAACCTTCAAAGCAAGCTTCCAGTTGGCCTGACAGCTCTGCAGAACTTCAGAACCGTCACAGAACCCTTATGTGTAGCACCTTCGTAGAATCCATGAGTTCAGGGCTCAAGTGTGTGCACAGTCTTTTCGTTGGGCAAGTTGGAGGATCCGTTTAAATTGGGCTTGTGGTCAGTCCTCGCTGTAGGACTGTGGAGGCCAGATTGCCATACTCCTCAACAGAGCCATGAACTTGTCCTGCAGACGTCTTGGGTCGAGACCACCCCATGCGCAAACGATACACTGGGCTTTTTAGCAGGATTCCCCGGGAAACCATGCGGCGGATATGCTGATTCCCTGGGTGCGCAGGCCACATGCGGGACTCCCCTGATTCCGTGAGTACATACACCAGGCGGGATTCCGTAGATTCCACCACTTCAACGGATTCCTGTTATTCCCGGATTCCCCTCATTCCACAAAAACATACACTGGATTGCCTTAGAACCGAGGAAATCCAGGCAATATGAAGACTCTGAAAGATTACACGAATGCACTTTTCATCTTGATGGAATTTCGGCAATGCAGGAAATCCACTGCATGGTTTACGGAATTCGGGACTCTATCAAATCGGGTATCCAGGGAATCCAGTACATGCTTTCTGAAAAAATGCGGGAATTGAATCTGGGTAAATCCGGCGCAGCTTCCGGAATCTACGGAATGTAGAGAATTTGCGGGAGGTTAAGGGAGGCTAGCATATTCGGTCAATATCTTGTCTTTATACCTACATACACAAACGAATAGAAAGACAGAGGAAGAGAAAGGGAGAGAGAGAGGGAGAGAGAGAGAGAGAGAGAGGAGAGCGGAGGGAGAAGAGAGAGAGAGACCCTAAACCCTAAACCCTAAAGCCCTAAGCCCCTAAATCCCCTACGAACCCTAAGCCCCTAAATCAAGACACCCCACCGACCTCAAGTCAACTCAAACACCTGCGCCGTCCTCCGTGCGGTTGCCTTTGCGTTCGGCGGATTCCGTACCTGAAACAGAGGACGATTAAAGCCCAAACCGAATCTCTGCTTTACTGCGTGACCCGACTCCATGCTTCACTTTAGGGTTTAGGGCTTTAGGGTTTAGTCATTTAGGGTTTAGGGTTTAGGGGTTCAGGGGTTAGTAACTTAGGGTTAGGGCTCCATTCGCTCTAGGATGCCAGCTCTGGCTCAGGGATCTGCTCTTTTGAAGGCAGGTCTTTCGATTACTGAGAGCTACGGAGGACGGAAACATCCCCAAACTCTGAAACCTAAGCCCTAAACCCTGAAACCTCAACCCTAAACCCTGGGCCCTGAAACCTAAACCCTGAACCCCTGAACACAGAAACCCCAAACACCATATGTGCTGACAGTTACCTGACCCTCCAACTACCAACCGAGGGTTCAGTTAAAGAAAAAGAGTAATTCGGCTTCCAAGTCAGGAATTCGGGCATGTAGACCCTAAACCCTAAACCCTAAACCCCTACACCTAAATCCCTAAATCCCTAAAGCCTAAAGCCTAAACCCTAAACCCCTAAATACCTAAACCCCTAAAGCCTAAACCCTAAATCCCTAAACCCTAAATTCCTAAACCCCTAAAGCCTAAAAACTAAACCCCTAAACCCTGGCCCTAGTTTGAGCTGCGGGCTTCGGGGTCCCGGGCTTTTGAGTTGAGGCTTAGTGACTTTTCTGTCTTAGGGCTTAGGTTTTAGGGTTTAGGGGTTTAGGGTTTAGGGGTTTAGGGTTTAACGTTTAGGGTTTGCAGTTCAGTACTGGGGTTTGGGGCGTTTGGGATTAATTCATGCACTGTGCTAAACCTAGGTTTAGCATAATCTCCAGCACCGGAAAGTCTCCATTCCAAAAAAGCACCAAACCCTGAACCCTAGATCTAACCCTCATCCCGAATACCCTAAACCCTAAACCCTAAACATCAAAACACAACAGACGAAACCGATAATCCCAGAGTCCGAGAGGGGCGATCGTGGTTTATCCCCAAGCCTGCATAAGGGTAGTTCTCTAAATTTGGGTCCAATTTTTAGACAATCCCGAGCAAGGCGGCACCCTGATAAAAAGGACCCCCAAAACGAACCGGAACGACCCATGCCATAATCCTAAACCCTAAACTCTAACGCTTTGGGGTTTAGGTGTTTATGATCCAGATGTTTGCAGATCTTAAAAAATTCAACAAACCCCAAACTCCTCAACCCTAAGCCCTTAACCCTCAGCCCTAAACCCTGAACCCTCAGCCCTAAACCCTGAACCCTAAACCTCCAAAACAAAAACTCCGAACCCGAGCATTTAGTCCCTGGCGGAGTAGGCTCTGCCCTCTTGCTGCTGAGGAGTGGGTGGCACCACCATCCTACGGTTTAGGGCTTCGGGTTTAAGAGTTTCGGGTTCAGGTTTAGGAGTTGAAGGTTAAGGCATTTAGGGGTTTGGGTTTAGGGTTTAGGGGAAGGGTCTAGTGGTTTAGGAGGTTCTAGGGGTTTAGGGTTTAGCTTTCAACCTGAAGCCACTGACCTCGGGACGCAGAAGCTAGGATCCCCCAAAAATGGGACGTCATGGAGCCCTTTCTCTCTGAGACTCTACGTTGTTGTCAAGCCCCTGAGATTCTTGATAGGGGGTCTCCAAAAATAGGGAACCCTCATATAGTACCCTAAATAGTAGGGTCCTTATTATAAGGACACCCAAAGTAAGGCACCCCAAATTTTCGGAAAGTCCC
>CAJNJA010013443.1:0-12656 GCA_905231915.1 Symbiodinium necroappetens | reverse complement strand
TATTATTACTACTACTACTACTACTCCTACTACTACTACTCCTACAACTACTCCTACTCCTACTCCTACTGCTACCACTACTACTACTACTACTACTACTACTACTACTACTACTACTACTACGTACTGCTGCTGCTACGGCCCTGGAAATCCAGCCTTGTTCGCTGCCGCCCGAGGCCCTGCTTTGGCTTTGGCGGCCTGCCAGGCTGCTTCTTGGTTGGGTGGGAACGATGCATATCGCGAATGCTGGTAGCAATAATAATATAAGAAAAAGAACTGAGTAAGCCATCGTGCTTGCAGCCAGGATGATAGGCTCTACGGCTACCAACCATTCGATCAAAGTGTTCGACCCAGTATCTCACTAGACTTCGAAGGAGGCTGAGACCTTGATAAACCCTAAACCCCTACACCCTGAACCCTGAACCAACTGAAGCCTACTTGCCAATCTGTAGGTTTCAAAAGATCAGGATCTGTGGCGTCGGAGGGGTGCATCTTACCACTCAGAGTGAAAACCAGGCTCCAGGCCTTTTTGGCCTTGGGTTCGTCGCCTCGGGGATCCATGCTGTGGATTTCGGGGGCTTTGTACGGTTTCGGGTTCAGGGTTCAGGGTTTAGGGTTTAGGATTTAGGATTTAGGATTTAGGGGTTTAGGGGTTTGGTAGGGCTTAGGACGGTTTGCTGAGCTTGCTGCTAGCATTGCTGGGCCATTAGGCTAAGTACCCGTGCCCCGCACTGGTCAGTAGCGCAAGGCTGAGTACTCGTGACTTCCACTGGTCAGGGACCCGGGATGCGTTCAAACATCTTCGAAGCTGCCCCCAAATTAAACCCCCAAGCCCTAAATTAAACCCTAAAGCCCTGAACCCTAAGCCTTTGAATGTCATCAGCCCGGTAAAGGACCCGAGAGAGACTCGAGTTGCAGGAACTTTTACCACATGCACTGCGCGCGAGCACGAGTCTGATAAGAACAATCCAATCCACATGCAAATTACAAGGGCCGACAAGATGGGAAAGAAGACACAGCCACCACCATCCAACACTTTGAGTTCGCAGATTCCGCATGAAGCGGCCACATACCCCACATGTCACGAACCCGAACTTGTCATATTCTGAGGTGACGGAGGCCTAAAGACAAGTGCATACATTCTTGTTTCCCTATAAGCCCTTAACCCCCCAACCCAAAACCCCCAAACCCATAAACTATTCATCCAAAACTTCTTGAAGTAGCAGCCGGAAAGTTGGAACATCACTATCCTCTTGCCCTTTAAGGTAAAGTAGAGAGACTGCTTGCACTAGACATCCAAAGCCCATGTTCCAACTTTCTGGGGCTCACTATAACAAGAAAGTATAGTATAATATAACGGGCCCCAAAACCCTATTCTAATGATTAAGGCCTCTAAAGCCTCTAAACCCCCATATGCTTCTGGAGCCCAAGACGCCCTAAAGATTTATTTAGGCCCCTACATTAACCCCCCCCCCCCTCCCAAGCTTGGAAGTCGAAGCCCTGCAGCACTAAACGCACCAGAAGCCGAATGCCCCAAGCACGAACCTTGGCCAAGGGGGTTTTTATAAGAGCCCCTGTACCCCAAAAATAGTACCCTAAACTCTAAACCCTAACCCTCAAACCTTAAAACCCAAGACCGGCCAAAGTATACGGTATTTGGGTACATGGACCCTGTAAGGGGTTGTGGGTTTAGGGCACTCATGAGCTTCTCTCTCACGGTCCGTCTAGCAACGGCCCCCTTTTTTGGGTGGAGATTGCTTTCAACACTTTACAAATTCTTACAGGGGTTGTAGGAGCATTTAATCAGGTTAACTACCCTCAGAGCGCGAATTTTGGAATACAGTAACCAATGCGTATGAAGGATCCCTGTGTGGTTCAAGGCATCCCAAGTTTCGCTGGTTTGTGTAAGTATGTTGATTCCACCTAAACCCTGAACCCTAAGCCCTAAACCCTAAAAACCCTCTTTGCGTCCACGGAGCCATGGCTCTTGGTCTCGGCGGTGCTGGCACGAGTGGATGCACCGGTCTGGCACGCTGCGCTGGGACTATTTTTGAAGCCTCTTCTATAACTCTACAAACCCAAAGGGTCCAAAGTACCGATGTAGTAGAATGTAGGGTTTCTATGTATTTAGGAACTGCTATTATGATTTAGGGAAGTATCCCCCAAAACAGTACATAGGACCGTTTGAGAAAAAAAGCAAGCTTCATAAGGCTCCGGTCAGGGGGGTCAGGTTCCAGGCGTCTGGGAAATTCTGGGAAGCGGGTGAAGCTTCTCGGGCTGTGCGGGCTCGGGTATTTTTATCCGTGCTTGTCCAATGTAGAAAACATAGGTCTTCTTGTTTTTGGCTTGTGCTTCTTGTGTCAGCACCGCAGCGTAGAAGTACATAGTTACATAGGATCCTCCGGGAAGAAGAGGGTACAAGCTTACGAGATTGCCCAAATTCGAGCAAAACACCCTAAAACCCTAAACCCTAAAACCCTAAAACCCTAAAACCCTAAACCCTAAAACCCTAAATTTAAGGTGTTGAGACTTTGTGACTGCGTGGCCTTTACATTCCGGACTTCGAGGCCGAGCCACACCTAGAGAATTTCAGATCTTAAGGGTTTAGGGTTTAGGGGTTTAGGGGTTTGAGCCACGGTTAAGGTTTAGGGTTTAGGGTTTAGGGGTTTAGGGGTTTAGAATCTGCAGCCAAACTAGATCCAGGGCGATCAATGAAACAGAACTGCAAAAAGAGGCGCAGCCGAGTTCTGCGCAGCCTTTTCTAGCACGGCCCAGGTGGTTTGCATGCAACGTCGTCATGGAACGACCCTCCGAACACAATCTCCAGCTTCTGCTGGACACATGGTCCGCTCAATGGAAGCATTGGGGGGGGACAAGCGGACGTGAATCACTTCATGAACAATCGGTTGCCAAAGAGCACATGACTTCCATCGTCACTGCTTATAAAATAAACAACCCATGCATGGGCTTGCATCTCGGCATTCGGATGCATTCTTTGCATAAGGACACTGGCAGGGCTTGAAACTTGGACAACCTCTCGGATCCAGCCGCGGGCCCTAGTCGCTGGTCGCTGCGGCACAGACGCGGACGGGCGATATACTAAATCGAATCTAAGCCTTTAACCCAAGTCCAACATGCTAGAGTCCCAACACTTCGATAGTACCGTTGTAGCATCCCTATGTGAAGGATCCGCAACAGCAACACCGACTCAAAGCCGAGCGACTGGTGGCTCAGGGCTTAAAACCTATGCACAGCTTGGAAACACAATGCTCCTGCCTTCTGACGCACGCAGCCCAGTTGCCTTAAGCAGCTTATGATGCCTATGTTCACCATGGTACAGTAATGCACAGTGTGTCCATAGCCCGCTTGGCCCACTCCATTAACTGGGCTTCGAAGATAATCCACCTGACTGGCGACACCGCCCCAGGCATCGCAGCAGATTGCAAAGTACAAATCCAAAGGGTCCAAGTACCAACATACTAGCTACTGTTGAGGGTTTAGCGCTTGCTGTTTGGGTGATATTTGGGCCCAAACCTTGGGCCCCCAAAAAACATACTATATACTATATTACTTGGACCGTTTGGCTAACCGTCCCATTCAGAATGCCAAGAACCTCTGACTTGGATGCCAAAAACCGCGGAAGCTAGGCACGAGGCACGTCCACAGATTCGTGACACACTCTCTCCACTTCAGAGTGCCTCGCATTCCCTGCAGGCCAGCGTAGCTGTTGGATCCACCCAGCTCCCCTAAACCCTGTAAACCCCAAAGAGTGAGCTCTCAATTCTTCGAGACATCTCCGTCAACGTCTGCAAGAGCCAACGCCCTTGCTGCGCCCTCTCCTTAGGTTGATGGTTTTAGGGTTTAGGATTCAAGGTCTAACCCTAGAGCTTTGGGGTTAGGGTGGGGGGTTCATTGGCCAGGCAGCTGCAATTTTGACACTACCACCCACTTCGCCCATAACACATCCCGTAGCCATGCCAAGGGAGAAGCCCCGAACTTCTTGCTCCCCAGATCACAACAAAAGCCCGAAAGCAATTGCAATACGACCTATATCTGAACCTTCGTAATTACAATAATTCGGACTTGTTTTTGGGGGTGTAGATCATGGTATCAGCAGCACTCAACAGGCCCCTCATGCCTTATGCTCTGTAGGAATCCAAGTTTCGAAGGCACCTGAAGCCATCACCAAGGAGACCTCGGAAGTTCCGCCCTCTTTCGCCTGCATGTCCTCGGCAACTTGTTCAGCGCAGAATGGCTTGCTTTTTAATTGGGAGGGTTTGGGGTTGAGGTTTGAAAAGTCTAGGGTTTAGGGCTTTAGGAAGCTACAGAGCAACAACGTGATGCAAGAGTTTGATGTTTTGGGTCTGCCTCAAGAAACGAAAATGGTGGGTTCTGATGGCTTTGACCTGACTTCCGCATGCGAAAGCGCGAAAGGGCTACTTTCCAGATCAGGCCGCTAAACCGCAAACACCCTAAACCCTAAACTTGCTTTAAGGCTCCGAATCAGAAGGCCTCTGATGTGCGAGCCTCTGGCAAAGAAGGCGAAGCCTTGACCTAATTGCTTGAACCACTTCGGGGGCTTTATAAGATTAAGCCATCTTGAGCTAACTCGAAGTCTCCAAATACCGAGCTTCCCTCAACCCAAACCCCAAACCCCTAAACCCCTAGACCCGAAACCCCAAACCCCTAAACCCCATATAGTTTTAAAGTTGACTCTTGACATGAGACCGGCAAGATCATCACCTTCGTCTCTGACGGAAAAACGAGCGCCACGATCTGAGCAAGATTTGCCGGGGATTTAATTGTGCCGTCGGCCCTTCGCAGGCTGGTGAACACCGTCCGCGCCTGAGGCGTCAGATACACGGTTGTGGCCGCAAGATCCACCAGAAAGTTGAATGTGGACATGAGTCTCCACCCACACTCGTGATAAAGGAAATCGAGAAATCTTATGTCCACCTTTCGGCGAACTCCATCCTTCTCAATCAAGAAGACCTTCATGCTTTTCGATTGAAAATCAAAGGTCGAAGCAGGCATGGCTGCCATGATGACGGTGTCAACCGACTCAACACCTAACAATTAACCCCCAAACCCTGAACCCCAAAGCCCCTCAACCCCTAAACCCTAAACCCAAAGCAGGTCCAAGCGTCGGAAAGCAGCTGTAGGGTCACCCGCCAGCCACCTGCCCCCAGAGAGGCGCTAACGGCCTGGGCCATTGGTTCAGGGTTTAGGGTTTTTAGGGTTCAGGGTTTAGGGGTTTCGGGTTTGGGGTTCAGGGCTTGGGGTTAAGGGGTTTAGGGATTAGGGTTTTAGGAGTTTAGGTTTCAGGGCTTCAGGGTTTTATGGTTCAGGGTTTAGGGTTTGGGGTTCAAGGTTTACGGTTTGGTTTTAGGGCCATTTACAACGATGGCCATGTCTCTACAAAGGAGTCGGTCACCCTGGAGTATTTTTCGAAAAACGTCTGGCATCGACACTTTTTTGGGGCTTATATATATATATATCTGTGTGAGTGTGTGTGTGCGCGCGTGCGGGTGGGTGTGTGTGTGTGTGTGTGCGCAAGCATGCATGCATGTCTCCCGGCTGTAATCGTTTGAGTTCAGGGTTCAGGGTCTTGGCGGTTCACGGATTTTGGGGGTCAGTGCTTCGGTGGAGGCGGGTTCGAAGCTGCAGGGTTTTAGGGTAGTGCGTTGCGCTTCTTGTAAGTTAAGGGCTTCTTGCGTCCTTCTATCCTGAGAAGACATTACACGCTTCCCCCGCACCCTAAACCCTAAACCCGAAAACCCTAAATAACCCTCTCAGCAACCCTAAATCCTATCATGCCCTGACAGAAACCCGAAGCCCTACAAAACCTAATGTGAGTCGAGAACCGAGAAGCTCAAACCCTAAACCCAACCAAACTTCGACAATCTGCTCAGGGCTTGTGCACAATGCGCTGCACCTCCCCGATCTAGGCTGGTTCCTTTGAGGGATCCTTTAAGGGTTCCTATGTGGCTTAGGGCTTAGGGTTTGGGGTTCAGGCTTTAGGGTTCGAGCTCAGCATTCAGGGGCGGCTTGTAAACTTTTGGGACCTCATTTAGGTCAGAGTAGATGTTGAAGTGAAATAGGGACCACAAGGGAACACTATTACTACATATTCCGACATCTCTATGTGGCCCAAGTCTCTATAATCTAATCCTAAACCCTAACTCATCAGCCTCAAACGTTTCAATCCATCAAGACTGAAGCCCATCAACCCTAAACCCCTCAAGACACATCTCACTCAAGGCCCTCCTAAGGGTGGTAGGCCGAAGGATCCTTTCTATGAGGGCTCTTAGTTGGGGCTGCTTGCCTTCATCACAGCTGTGCAGGGTTTTGGGTTCAGGGGTTTAGGGTTTAGGGCTTATAGGGTTTATTTCTTCACCTCTTCTTTTGTAGACCCAGCGGCGACGTGGTAACCGATGGCATCTGCCGTCACCCGCTGCGCAGGCATCACGGCAAGAAGACTCAGTACTTGCCGCCTGGCTGGTGGTAACATATATATATATATAGCACTTGCATGAAGACTATACCCATAGTCTCCATAGTAGTTCCTTTTTGGGATTACCTTAGGATCCTAAATACAAACCACAAAAAGGAACTACTATGGAGCCTATGGGCACCTTAAATACCATATGCAGGGTCTGTCTCTTAATCTCGGGCCCTCTGGATCTTCTGCGACTAAACTTCGTGAAATCCGAGCATAGGCTGTAGACGTTTGCGCACGAGACCCAAGGAGACCGTCTATGTACTCCTGCCACACGGCAGATCTCTGAAACTGCGGAAGTTGACGAGCTTTGTTGAGGTTGTATATACGCCTCCCATAACAGCTAGACGGTAAGTTGTAGAGGGATCAAGCATATGCTCTCTCGATGAATCAAGGGGTACCGGGCTCGGCGAGGGGGCTTCAGGTTGCCGAGCAGGAGTCCGCAGCTTTCATGCAGCTTTTTGGGTTTAGGGTGCTAGTTTGGGGTTCAGGGTATCGGGCTAGTGGGGTTTGCTGTAGGGGTTTAGGGCGCTTCGGGAATTCGCGATTTCGGCTTTCGGGCTTGGGGTTAATGGCCAATTGTCCTATACTGCCAAGGTCCACCTATTGTTTCTATTGTAGATCCTGCTTTATAGTTACATGTCTCCAACGTGTTCTCTTATACAACCGAACACGAAAATCAATAAGTTGAAGACTCATGTAGGGGCCTATAACGAGCCCCCCAACATGATATCGGTAATTATTGAGGCCCCAATATTACAAGGAGTGTTTAACCATCTGGGCAATGGGCTGCCTGGATCTACTTCCTCTAAGTTTGCGCTGTGATTTAGGACCGCCTTAGCCTTAATCATTTCGGGGGTAGGGGTTTAGGGATTAATTAGTAACCCCCAAAACCCAAAATCCTTCGCCCCTAAACGGTCAATTGTACTTGAAGAGTGCTTGACGCCTCGTGCTACCAAGACTCCAGTTCCCTTCTTGCTGGCATGCGCTCATCGCCGCGTTGAAAGTGACCTTGCGGTGGGATTTCGGTTGTTCGGTTCTAAGGAAACGAAACCCGGTGTATGGGGTCTCTATGTTTGCATCGAAGAAGGGCTTATCATGTGCACATTATCCCCGATTTCGAATCTTCGACTCTTGCTGAGATCCCAAAAGCACGTCTTCATTCCCCTCTACCATAAGATCCTGTCCTCGTAGTGATGGCTGAGTCGCCGACAACCCCTCAAATCCCAAAAGCCCTATAAGCTGCCTATAAGCCACAAGCTTCAGGGGCTGTTCACAGTGGGCGCAAGCAACTGGAACAAGAGTCGGATGACACTTGAAAGAATACAGGCCTAGGCAGCCAAAAACCCTCAAACCCCGCCCTAAACCCGGAGGGAGGGCCTGATCCGCCAGCTGCCGCATAGCGGACATGTCATGAAGTATCTGCAGCGCCATGGGCCACTGCGCAGCTTTCTCACCTGGTTGGCGATGGCGAGACCTCTAACCACAAAAACCAATAAAACCCCAAAGACATGACCATTAAATCTTGCGAGACAAAAGAAACCTTATACAATCAACACCTTCATTTTGAATCTTCAAGCCCCGCACTAAAAAAAAAAAACGTTTTCTTGCTCGTTTCTGCATCATGTGGGTTTACGGTGTATTTATCAATAATTTGGTGATTTATCTATTCCTCGATCAGTGACTTGTGGGTGGGAATGAGCGGGGCAAGGGATGCCTCGGGCGACTGTCCTTCGAACCAAGGACAAAGCAATTATGCCGCATCCCCAGAGAGCCCAATACCCCTTAGTTAAGGAATATAGCTTAAATCATAATATGAAGCCCCTTAATTAATTAGAATTTGAGGTCTATTCCTGAATTAAAGGGTTTTGGAGTCTCTTTGTTTCTCATGCCCCAGCCACTTTCGCCCTGGGGTTGCGCGAGGTCGGGGGCGGCGGGATTGGGGCCGTGGGGGCCGGCGCGGCCGAAAGGGCGGGCGTGCCTTCCCAAGCAGGAACTATGGCACTCTTGCTGGACTGTTACCTATTGCTTTGTTTGAAATATCGTTTTTGGTCATTTTTGTCATGTTTCAGCATTTTTGTACCGCTTCTTCATGAAATTCATATCCTTCCGAATTCGGGGTCTCGTTCTTTATCATTCCGGATTGGGGTATCGTTTTCATGATGTTTTTTATCGTCTCGCATTCGGGGTATCATTTGATTCTCATTCCCAGAATGGCCGCGGTCTGGGGCCTACGGCCAGTATTTGCCAAACTTGTGCCTGTTCGCCTTGCCCCCTACACAACTATCCAGCGGGCTTGACAAGAATTGATAAGCCGGCAATGGATTCAACTCTGCGCCTAAAGTTGATGTCGATCTGGATGTCAGGACTGTACCAAACAATAACCCTCCAGTATATTCAGATTCAGACACGATAAGAAATGACGCTTCAATGGTAAACACCAGCCCTACCCAAATGATAAAACAGTGATATGATACACCTGTATTCATGTCCCAGGTGTCTACAGGAATGCATCTTAATACCGTGAAGCCCCCTGGAAACTTGTTCCGTGGTTGAACTCGGATTACAAGGCGAAGCTCGGCGCACATCCCAGAGACTCCAAAACCCCTCCATTAAGGAATATACCTCAAATCTTATTAAGGTTCCTATTACAATTTAAGGCATAATTCCTTAATTAAGGAATATACCTTAAATCTTCTTAGGGTTATCATATTTTTTAAAAATTTGAGGGCATATTCCGTAAATAAGGGGCTTTGGAGTCTCTGGGATCAACCGCACGAGACCACGTCTCTAAGGCCTTCGGTGGTCAAGCCAAGTACGCAACTAAGTTGGCTTCAGCTCACCCTGAAACCCTGAAAATGGTCCCACACCTCTCCTTCATACTCCAAATACCCACGCCAACACGATTAAAGACTATAGAACCTACTCGCGGATCCGAAAGCCTACTGATTTAAGCTTTGGGCCCTATAGTTAAGCGGTCATAACCAATTATTATGCAAACGAATAAACCCTAAACTCAAAAGCACTACCCGAGACTCTGCCACTATGTGCCGAAGCCCGGGTCGCATGCACTGAGAGCGGCGTTGAAGCAAACCACATCCTGATTTTCTATGGTTAGGGTGCAAGGTGCAGGCTCCACATCCGGGTTTCTATGTTTATGGGCCATGGGTCCTGCAGGGGTCTGATTTAGTTTCACAATGCTTTTTTCCACAACTAGGGATTCAGAAGGGCTTTCAGTGTTGCAGTGGCTTTATCAGCGGTTCATAGGGTCGTGCAAGGGCTTTCTGACGGTTGTGTAAGTTGCAAAGTTTTATACGTGTCTTGCTCATGAGCTTACTTGAAGTGGTCATAAGAACCAAGGCAAATCAGTTCCTACGCGCTCCTACATATCGAGTAACCCATGTTAAGCTCTTTGACACTAGTTTGACCTAAAAAAGAAACCTACTTCATGAATGACGTATATACGGGAAACCACAGTAAGGAATCCTAACAAGATTGAATTTATCGGGCCCAAGTACTTGAATTAGTTAAAGCGCGACAGGGGCCTAAACCCTAACCCTTAAAGTTCTGAGTATGTGGAATTTGGATGCTTACATCGGTTTAGGGTTCGGGGTTTACCCGATTTGTGTGACCCAAAACTTTCTAACACAGGGTGACAGCTCCCTCAGAGCACGGCGGCCCCCTCTGTCCAGGATTATGACCCTTAATTTTGCAGGGAAAGGACATGGTTTGCGACGCCGTTGTATGCGCTGTTATGAAGTTGTGAGCATCCCATATCAAATAAGGCATAGACCAAACAGCACCCTAATAAGCCCCTGAAAAGCGCCAGTGATAATCCAATGAAAACAAAACCATAAACCCTTGCCTCGCCGTATAAACTCTTAACCACGCCCTACTAAGGCCGTTAGGCCCTTCTAAAAGGCGTATCAAAACCCTACACCTTTGTTCTACACCCGAAATTTTACCAAGCCCTAAACGCCAAACCCTAAACTCCAAACCCTAATCCCCAAAACCTTCGACCTCAAACCCCACACCCGAATACAACAAGAGCCGAGCATCCGCAAACAAGCGTCTGGACGGCAAAGACCCAAGCAACCCAAGGCCTAACCTGGCCAGGTTGTTTGGTTAAGGGTTAAGGCGGTTAAGGGTTTAGGGTTTGGGGTTTAGGGGGGCTTCTTGACATGCTCCTTTGAGGGGTTCAGGGTTCAAGGTTTTGGCTTTTGGAACTTGGGGTTTGGAGGTTGCAAGGATTGGGGTATAGGGTTGGAGGTTTTGCGCCACATACTTGAACTGATTCAGCTGGGGGTCGATTTCGATTGTTTCCGACATTTAGTCTTGGAATGCAGGCACGGGAATGGCCTCCAAAGGGACACGAACTTGATTTTCAATTATCTCAAATCTTGGGCACCAATCCACGCGCTCTTACTTGCAATCTGCCAACATCACAATTTTAAACATTGATGGTCCGTAAAAGATCTAGTCTCCCTCCATCATACTCCGAAATACATTCGATCAGAAATAAACTGTCGAGCTTCTCACGCGTTGTACAACGAATGGAACAGCTGCTCGCTTGTTTATGTCATGTGGAAGGACACAACTCCTGTTACAACCAGAATAACAAGTCAGATTTTCGTGTGCTAACAGCAAGAACAAAACTAATGATCAAGTAAATATCAAACTTTTTGTTCCTCATAACAAACATGGAAGTACGCCGGTATACCTTTTCTGCTTCGTGGGAGTTAGGACGAAACATATCTGGAAAGCGTTCGTTGTTCCTCTCTTGGCAAGAGCAAAAGATCACTTGGTTCATGCAATCAAATAACATCAAATAACCAGACTCATTTGCGCCATACTAGCAGCAATAAAACCCAGAGAGCTGCTACATCGCTCAACAAGACATGAAATTGCTAGTTTAGTGTCTTCTTGCCCATGCCTGTTCCCATCTTCATATAACCAAAAGAAGCTGTCTCGTCTCTCCGTATTCACAAGATAGAAAAGAGCTAGCTGAGCCTTTCAAAACCATGAGCAGACATGACACAGCCACTTCAGTTGATACTTCAAAATACAATAGCGTCATGTTGAAAGTATACAATGAGAGAGCCCCTTTATCTATGAGCGAGGTACCATAGATTCAGCAAGGACTGTTTTCAGACAGAATCAAAGCCTCGACTAGCTGCAAAACTATGCACGTCTATACAACAAGAACAACGATTAAACACCATAGTAATACCGCTACTACTGGTACTGCGCTGCATTTACAATTCCAACAGGAAAAACAGGTACTAGGGACAACATGCATTCCACCACTTTCAGCACTACTACTACTAATAATAATAAAATAATGCCTATAGTTTTCATATAAGCATAGCTACAAAATGAAATGCAAAGTAGTACTAGTAGCAGTACTAAAAGCAATAACACAATAACAATCAAATCCTGGCATCTGAGGAATGCGGGGACAAGGGATTTAGTGAAATTTATAATCCCTGTCAGTGCTTTCGCATCGGAGGTTGCCAAAAAATGCTGCCAGGCTGAAATTTCCCCAAACTTTCAAAAGCCTGAAATGCGAAAACATTGGCAGGGATCCGCTTTCCCCAAAATTTCTAAATTTCTGGCATCTATGGGGAGTGCGGGGACAAGGAATTTTGGGGAAATTTAATCCCCGCCGATGTTTTCGCATCTGAGGTTGCCAAACATGTTGCCAGGCTCAACTTTCCCTATTCCAAAGCCTGAAATGCGAAAACATTGGCAGGGATCGAGTTTTCCCAAACTTCCTACAACCCGTGCATCGATGGAGAGTGCGGGGGCAGACAGTTGCTCACATAACAGGAGTTTTGGGAAAAGTTGATCCCTGCCAGTGTTTTGCATTTTAGGCTTCAGGAAATTTGGGGCAATTTGATCCCTGCCAGTGTGTTTTTTGCATCTGAGGTTGCCCACCTCCCGTGATCCACTGCTTACAAAGCAAGCTCTGGTGGATCATGGGGGCGCGTGAGCATGCATGTATATATATATATGTATATATATATATGTATGTATACATACACACATACATACATACATACATACATACATACGAACATACATACATACATACATACATACATACATACATACATACATACATATATATGTATACATATATATATATGTTGATATT
>CAJNJA010013442.1:0-12658 GCA_905231915.1 Symbiodinium necroappetens | reverse complement strand
CCGCACGTGCAGGTACTGCCAAGCCAAAGGCAGAGCGGAGGGGAGGTGGTGGCTCAGCTTGGAAAGGAGCCTGAAGGTTTCGTCGTCCGGACATTCTGCTATGTCCTACTTCTCAACCGCTGTCATTGCTGAGCATGAAAGCAAGCAGCCGCCCTCACTCACTTTTGTGACATGCAGCTCGGGCCATGGAATGTTCTCTGAGCAAGCAAGCCTGAAGCCGGTAGCTGCTTGCGAAAGTGAAACACAAAAAGATGCAGCTGCAAGGCATGACGTCTTTCGGTCACCGATGGCAGGGCACTACCAAAGAGATGCATGGCAGATGCACGCAGGACTGCACCGCACGTGCAGGTACTGCCAAGCCACCCGCCCCTCTTACACAACGGAGGCGCAGGGGCCGGCGGTGGGCCAGTCACAAGCGCAAAACGGGCCTCCCTACACGGTGGGGCAGTTGAAAGCGCTGGTTCAAGTGAGTTAGCAGTGCCCCGAGGACAACTGAGAAGGCACTCAAACAGACCTGGCTGAAAGGGCCCAAACCCAGGCACGCAGGGCAAGGGGTTTCCACAAAAGGCCCCACGGACGGTGGCTCGCTTGCACCCCGAACCCAGTAGACAAACTCGAGCAAGAGCGCGTCCAAGCACTGGAAAAGCAGCCCGAAAGTTTGTTGCAAAGCCCAGCGGCAGCTGAGCACTAGGAAGCGCCCTACAAGGAAGTGCGCTGAAGGACGCGACAGCACGGTGACAAGCACTGCAAACAAGAAGAGCTTCAGGTTGGAAACTTGCGCGAACAGCAGCCTGAGGTGACGCAAGCCTGCCCAAGCGGTCACGAGCCGGTTTGGCAACGGGAGGGGCGAGGCCGACACTGCGGGCAAGACAGGCTGAACAGGCCGGCAGGGCAGCAGATCCGCCGGCTCCAGCGCACGAGTGGCGACTGCAGCCCGGGCGAAAAGGCGCAACTCTGGCTCTGCACAACGCTTTGCAAACCGCTCAAGCTGCACAAAGGACAAGTCTTTGAACAAGGTTCCTTTGTGTGGCCCCTGCTGGACTTTCTTCGAACCGTGGAGGGCTAGCAAGCGATCCATATGCAGACAGTAAGTCCGGCAAGTAGATGCGCGGGGAAGGCTTGCCGAAGCTTGAGCCGAGACTCGAAAACAGAAAATCGCTACCGTGACGGAGAAGAGTAGTGATTCTCCGCTTTGCTGCAGGCGACAAGGTTAACTGAATCTGACGGCTGAGAGCCAGCTGCACATAGTGGCCTAACGTGCGCTCACTGGCCCAACGACCCCGAAACTTAAGCCTAGAAATTTCCATCCCCATCACATGCAGGTGAGAAGCGCCTCCAGCACGCAAAGAGGCAGGCGTAAAGCCCTGGTCGCTGACACCTACGGCTTGGGAGACCTGGCGGAACATGGATCGGAAACGGCGTGGGCCCCACGGCCACAGCGGGTCTTTTGGACGCAACTGTGCCAGAATGCATTGCAAGGCATGGCAGCAGGGAGCATGCTCCACGAGAACAAACTGATGCCGGCTTAAGTGACGCCTGTTTTTGGGCGCTTCAATCCGAACCACGGCGCCTGCTGATGCAAAAATCCAAGAATCTGGCAGAGAAATGTGGCATGCACACAACTGCAGGATTTCACCCGGCCTCAACAAGCCAAAGAATCCCAGTTCTAGCGCAACAGCAAAGCAGCGCCACACGAGCTGCTGGCCAGCTTCACAGACAAGAGCTTGCGCACGAGCAAACACTACAAACGCAGCCAAGACAGAAAGCGGCAAAGGCGGCCGGACCCGGACCTCAGTGGCCTCCTCCCAAGCAAGCAAAGTTTGCCAAGCACACGGCAGGCGGCGCCGATAGTGAGGGTAGAGCAACTGAACCACTAAAAGACCGTGCTTTGCCACACTGAGGAACTGCGGCCCTCGGCTATCATATGCCCAGTTAACGAAACCTTCCAAGCAAGCATCAAGAAGCTTGCGCCGCTTGGAAACGTGCTTCAAGGAGCTACCGGCATGCGACAGGTATTCTTGCAAGAGTCGGTACCCCTTGACGAGGCGGCGCCTGTAAGCAGTGGACAAGTGGCTGCCTCTCAACGTCATGTTTCCAGAAGCTGACGGAATCAAACAACTACGAATTAACGACCGAAATGGCTACGAAACAAAGATAGTGCACATCACTGACTTGAAGCTGGGCAGAACTGCTGATCTCCAGCGCAAACTGTGATTGCAAGCACTCTTTGTTTCTACTGAGAAGTCCCGTCACACACGCGTGATTTGGATTGGGGCTTGCAGGGTGATGCTTGCATGGCCAGGATTTCTGCTTCTGTCAGGAGGGCGCGTAACCCGGCCGTGGGGCTTAAGGGCTTAGGGACAGGAGCATTACGAGAAGGATAGTCAGCTGGATTGCTCTTGGTGCTCACCCAGACATGGACTAAAGACTTACAACCAGCCACACCGTGCGCAAGGACCCTGCGAAGCCAGGAGTTGAGCTTCCTTGACGAGCTGCGGCCTTTGGCCCACGCAGCGCAAACGACGCGGGAGTCACAGAGGTTGACCAGGCGTAAACCATCGGAAGACTGTGCGATTGCAATCTTAAGCTGCTTCACCGCAACTTTCATTTCCTGGATATTGATGTGGCACACTGACTTGAATTTTGATCGCTCTGTGACTCTCCATCTAGCGCAAAGCAGAGCTTGTTCAAGCTCTTGCGGCGCTGCCACGAGCTCGGACGACGGTGCAAGAGCGCCTGAGGCCCAGTCAAGTCTGACAGCTTCACCCTTATGAACACCAAAACGATAGCACATTTCAGTGAGCTTGGACGGCAGCTCTGCAACAGTACGTCCAGCGTGGGTGGGCGTAGCGTCCGTGGCACTGACACGATTGGAAACCGGCCACCGGATGCATGCATGAGCGAAGGGCAGCAGCAAACTAGCCCACAAGAGTTCTTCTTGGCACTTCTGTGGAAGAGGGCTTAACCTATGCTTAGGCAACTGCTCAATGACCTTATATGTTTCTTGGAACACAGCCATGCACTCACGCCGATGCATAAAAGGATGAACATATAGCCCAACCAATCGCTGCAGCAACTTCCGGTTCACTCGGGGCAACTGGAGCAACTGCCTGCTGGCAACTAGCAGGTGCCTGAGCTTGTGAACTGGCGCGCCTACTCTTCCGGAGCTGCTGTCGACGTGAGTGCCCCAAGCTTGGAAGCTGAAAGCCTTGGTAACTGCCTTATTTGCTGAAACAGGAATTTTAAGCTCTTCATAGTGTCCCCGCGATGACCTTAGAATGTTTTCATCCCTGAGAGTATGCTGACAATTACCTTTAAGAAGCTTTTGCAAGACAATGTGGTCATCAATATATAGCCCTTCCCAAGTAGAGCCGGCCGGAGCAGGCCTGCCGTACTGAAGCGTCTCAGCTTCGCGTAAGCAACCGGCCTCCTTTAAGATCGCTTCGTGAGTTCCTTGAGCTAAGCAAACCCCATTGAGATCACCCATGTAAAGCAAGAAAGTAGCGGCGATTTGGTTCAGCCCCAAACTTGCGCAACTGAGAACCTGAAAGAGGCCGTCCTACTGCATTGCGGGGGATCCAACCGTCATGGTGCTTCAACAGATGGAAGTAATTCGAAATGTCGTCGGCACTTCCACGGATGGATTCCCACGGGTGCAACAGCAGCTGGGTGAGCATCGGGCCTTGCGGTAAGACTGCCCAGGACAATCGTTGCTCTGTGGAATTCTGAGGTCGCCTGTCAGTGATTAGACGATCAGAATCAACTTTGTGAGGAACCGTGAAAAACCCAGCAACGACAGGTTCGCCGGATTGACTGCGCAGTACATCTTTTTCAGAAACTAAAACCGCCAACCCTCTATCAAGTAACCGAATGGCAATCTGAACCTCATCTGCAGGCGAAACTTTGTGACAAGGTTTAGGTCTGCGGTATGTATCCTCATTAGGCTCGGGGACCCATTCCGGCATTGTGAGGAACTGCGCGAGCCGTTCACCACGCAGGTGCTCTGCAGGATCAATCACAGCTCCCTTGTCTGGCAAAGAAACACGGTGAGGCAAGACATCTCCGGCATGCTGTGCTAAAGAATCAAGATTTACAAACCCATGTCGGTCGTAACATCGTGCACGTGCAAACTCGAGCTGTTCAAGAAGGGAAGCAATGCCTCGATTTGGGCCTTCAGGGGCTTTCACTCGACAAAACTTCCAACACTCATCGAACAAATTAATAGCATGATCACTATGCCTAGGTGTCCAAGGTGAGGACACACAGCGTTGCGCAGCCTCGGAAATGGCAGAGTCGTTAAGGGGGCAACCAACTTCGAAGTAGTTGAACAACCCCCAAACTACTACAACCCAGTCCTCAGCAAGCTTCATGCCTCGCCTCCGTTTTCGGTTGCGGGTGCAACCAAGGCTGCGACCTACGGTCTCGGGCAGTGGCAACGGAGACGGAAAGAGAGAAAAGTCAAAACTGCGAGCCTTGAGACGGCCCGTTGGCCCTGGCTTTGCAGAGAAAGCCTTCAAACGTCGCAAGAACCTAGAAAAAGCTCCTGCACCTGTCCAAGCCCGCTTCAAAAACCACTCAAAGGACCCTCCCGCGGGCAAGGAGAGCCCTGGCTGACTGTTCAGGCAGTGTCCGCGGGCTTGTCGCCCTTGTCCTTGCCCTTTCGGCCGCCCTTCCCTAGAGCAGGCGGCTTCCACACTTTGTCGCTTTCCCCGCCCTCGGGCTCCTGCTGCTCCTGAGTCTGGTTCCACCAAGCAGCTTGCTTGGTGCGCTTTTCCAAGTCTTGAACAGCTCGCAGGTACTCTGCAGCAGTTTCCAGCTGCGCAGGCTCGCCGCCCCACCGCTTTCGTGCCAGTGGGTCCTTCAGACTTGTGAGCGCCCAGCCGACTTCCCAGTTGCCTCCGTCCAGCGCGACCTGGTGAAGGCATCTGAGGGTGAGCACCGTCATCAAAGCGGCAGCTTTCGGATCGTCGTCGAGCAGGTGCTTGAGGATGTGCGACACGAGGAAGTGCGCCCGAAAGAGCCCCTTCTGCTTCCCAAAAGGAATCCTTCGGGTGTAGTCCCACAGATGGTACGGCTTGTCCCCACCATCCACGCCCAGCTCGGTCTCGACCTCGTCGATGTAAGTCCGAACGTGCTTCATGGGCTTCTTCCACATGGCCTCTTGTGCTTTTCTGTGGCGCCGGAAAGCACGTGCTGAACCTCTGAGCTTTTTGTCGCTCCCCGAAGAACCGTCGCTGCTCGACGAGTCCTTTGTGTCCCTGGGGTTTCTGCTCTTTCCTTTCTCTTGGGCTGAGTTGTCGCTGAGGATCTTCATCATCAACAGCGTCTGGAGCGTCTGGGCGTCTGGCTTCTTGGTCGAACTTGCCGAAGTCAACAGAAGCTTCTGTAGCGCTTCCGTCAAGTTGTCCTCCCTGCTTCCAGCGGGCTTGTGCTTGGCGGTCTCGCCCTCGAACAGAGCGAAGCTTTTCAACTTCTTGTCTTTCGTGTCTTTCTTGCCTCTCGGCTCGGCGGAGCTTGCGCTCTTTCCACCAAAACCTCGACTGCTCTTTCTCGCTTCTCGTAGAAGTCGGAGTAGCTCGTCGTCTACCTCGTCTTTGTCCTTCTCTGCTTCGGAACTGGCTTCCGAACTGGAACTCTCCTCGCTCGGTTCTTGAACATCTAGGAAGTGATCCACATTGACTTTGGGACCGTCTGCCTCTTCTGAAGCGGTGGCGGTGTGAATATCTTCTGTCTCCGACATCCATCGCCTTGCTTCTTTCAGAAGAGTGGCACCGTTGACCTCCAGTGCCGCAAAAGGCTCCAGCGGTACTTTGGTCACGAACTGTTGCTCTCCGCCTTCCACTAGCATGTATTTTCGGCTTTCTATCTCTATCGTCGTAATCTGCACTGAGCTTGGCAGGGATGCAAGATCGACCGCTCGAACCATGACCATGAACTGTGCCATCGTGCTTCGCGATTTGCGCTGGATGATGATGCCTTGTCTCCATGGTGGATTTCCGAACTGGGCATCCACCTTCAGGAACACCAGCTGGCCGGGCTTTGCACCCTTCATGCTGGACAGGCTTCACCGGTCCATGGCACACAAATGGCCTTTCTACCCTACACCTCAGCTTGGAAAGGAGCCTGAAGGTTTCGTCGTCCGGACATTCTGCTAAACTGATTAACAAGAACCCAGCAAGGGGCCATGAGTCGTATACAGGTGGCTCAGTAAGTAGAGTAGGGCTCCTTTACGGGTGCTACTAAAAACGGTTTTAGAACAAAGCTTTCGGGTATGTTATAGTCATAGTACATCTTTAAAAGGACTGTAAGGTGATACAAGTACTAATTTCTAATTTTCAGCCCTCTACAGTGCTTGAAAAATCAGAAACTGGCAATGAAAATCATAAGCTGGGTAAGCGCAAATGGTGTGCATGAAACCCCAACCACCATTTGCTTACCAACATGATCCCGCGCAAGGCTAAACCGTCAACCCTGAAGCCGCTACCCTCAACCGTATACTCTAAACCCTTAACCCTAAAGTGTCAAGCCTACGACCTAAAGGCTCCACCCTGTATCCCAAACACTACACCGATGCCCTAACCCCTGTTGCTATATACCCTGAGCCCGACACCTAAACTCCTAAACCCGGTGCAATGTGCCCTTACCGAGGAGGTCCCAAAAACTCTCAGAAACCGTCAGACTTTAGGGTTTTAGATGGGTTTGGCGTTTAGACTCGAAGGTCTGGCGTTTAGACTCGAAGGTCTTATGTTTCGGGTTCCGGGCTTCAGAGGAAAATACTATATAAAGGGCTTAGGATTTCGGGTTTGGGGTAAAGGCCTGAGGGCTTCAGAGGTAAATATTAAAGGGTTCAGGATTTCAGCACTCACAACTAGACAAGCAGGCGAGGATCCGGGGTTCAGGATTTAGGGTTTAGGGCTTCAAGGGGGAAAATCCTGATAGGAGCTGCTAAGCCCAAGCGCTAGACTTCTCGACAGCTCCCGAAACCCAGAGAAGCAAGAGTTGTTCGACTGTAGGACCCGGACTTCCAAGGCTTGGGCATAGGGTTCCTCTTTTTGTGGTTTAGGGTTTAGGGTTTAGGGTTATAGGTTGTCGGGTTCAGGGTGTAGGGTTTTTGCCCGACCCGCTCGCTTTGGTATAGGGTTTAGAGCTTAGGGTCTTTTTGTCAGGGTGTAGGGCATAGCAGACTTATTTTAAGTCTCCGAGAGCCCTCGGGACCCGAGAGGCTCACCACCCTTCTTGAGCCCCTCTAGCTAGGAGCCCTAAGAAGAGTCTCTAAAGGGTTTAAGTGTTTTTTTCAAAGGTTTAGGGTTCAGGGTTGATAAAGTCTTACATGAACCTTCCGGAAACCCTATAGTTGAATCCGACCCAAAGCCGCCTTAGATTTCAAGAGCCCCAAAAAGCCCCAGAAATCACAGCGCCGGGGCTCCTGGATCCTCGCGGCCTCCGCTCACAGGGGTTAGGGTTTACCTGTAGGCGAAAATACCCCTACCCTTTTGTTAGGGTTCCTTATTATGGTTTATTTATATTTACATTTATGTTTATAATTATATTTATACACATACAGTTCCTTATAACAGGGTAGGTCTTTTCGGTTACAGGTCGGGTTTCAGCGCCAGGGTTTAGGGAAGTAATGAAAAAGGGGAATGTTGATAGGATGCTTGTCGGGTTCTCAGGTGGTTTTGGAAGGGTTGCTATAAGGCTTAGTTGTTGAGTTCATAAGCAAAAAAAAGTGTACACTTTCAGTTCTATAGGGGATCATATTATCCCAAAAGGTTTAACTCTAGTAATTCAGCTCCTAAGGAGGGTGACTTTCACCGGCGTAGGAAGGCTGTTAGAGGGCCACTTGAAGAGTTTCAGAAGGGCTTTAATGCTCGGGCCAGGGGTTGCTATAGGGGTTCCTTTTGGGGGATACGGGCTGGTATACGGGGTTACCAAAGATGTACTATTCAGGTTCTAAGGGGTTCTACATTTGGGCTGTAAGATTTCGTAGTTCCGGGTCTCGGTTGGTGTTATAAGGTTGAAGGGGTAAGTCGGATTCTTGCTGTAAGGTTTTGGGTTTAGGCCAGGCTTGATTCGAACACATATGTTACCCACAGCTGTGGGGAATGCACCCGAACTGTACAACTGCAGTTGTCCCCTAAACCTTCTTATTACAGTTGTGCAACTGCTGTGCCCTTAACCCTTTTGTTTCATCAGGTCCTAAGTCACCCCCATCAAGGCTGGTGATGTGCACGGCTTTAAGGTTGGACGTCTTGTGCCGAGCGAAAGAAGGCAGGGCCCTAAGGTGACTATGAGGCAGCTTTGAGGTGATTACAAGGTTGCTGCTATACGCTACCAAAAGGGAACCAGAATCGCAGCTCTATGAAGGCTTGACATGCTCGCGCCTGCGTCCAGGTGGTGGGCACGAAGGAGGCTGTGTACGAGCGCCCCTGCACACCGCTGATGGTATTCGAGGTGCTTTGCGACACGTCTGAGCAATGACCTATCCCGGCTTAGACTCCGGCTAGCTCTTCATGGCCCACTTCTAGGCGACCGTCTAAAAGCAAGCTGCGCTACTTCTACGTTTGCTAAACCTGCGACTTGTGTTAAATATCCGTGGGTTGTACCTGCGGTTTCCTTGAGGACCGACCGGCGCTTCGCGCTTGTTTGACAGCATCTCGCGAGGGTTTTGGGGCGACCAAAAGGGTTCCCATGAGGGTTGCTATAAGGGTCAGAACAAGGGTCATTGAAGGGGTTGCATGAAACGCAAACGGAATTAATTTTCATTCCTCAAGTCTGAATTCTCCCCACAAGAAGATTCAGTCTGAATGCCAGGAGTCTCAAGCGACCTCATATTTAGGTAGCTGTGCTGACGGTTCTAGTACCAGGCTGTACCAGGAGTCCCTTGCGCGCCTGTGTTGGCACTATGGGACGCTTAGTTGCTGAGTTCATAAGCCCCAAAAAGTGTACACTTTCAGTTTTATAGTGGGTAATATTATCCCAAAAAGTGTAGAGTGTATCCACTCAGCTACTAAGGGACCTGAAACACCAAGCGATTGAGGCTTCCCCCAAACCCCGACCCTCGAACCCCAAAACATGCACGCCCATTTCCCAGACCCGACACCCCAACATTCTGACGACTCTTGTGGCCGCAAGCCCCAAAACCACCAAACCGAAACTCTCTCAGCCCCGAACCCAGTCCCAACCCTAAGCCCCCAGGACCTTATAACTCCCTAGCTAAACGTTCGAACCGCGCGCTGTGCCTCAGCCAACACTCGAAGGCCCGGACCGGGACGTTGTTGATGACAGGCGCAGCACATTTGAAGGTCCGAAGAAACGAGAACGTCCAGTTTGCCAGGTGGCTGTTTTTTATTTCTTCGCCACCCCGCTTAGGGCCGTGGAAAGCCCTGTTTGAGCCCCGCAGTCAGCTTGCCATCGCAATCGTGTACTTAGGCATATTGCAGAGGTTCCGGCATGTGTTGCAGAAAGGCTTGTTTTAGCGAAATTTGGGCACTATGAAACTGTGTGCATTTTGTGGCAGGTTCACAGAATCGACCAAGGCTGTTCGTGGTGCAGCTGTTCGTAAGGATCAGCACCAAACCTATCCAAATGATAAGCTTGAAAGGTGCGAAAGGCTTGCAAAAGGCTGTTGGGTCCACGGATGGGGCTTATAAAAAAGGCCCCTAAAAGGGACCCTAATTTAGAGAACTACCCCGTGTGAAGCCCCATCCGACGGGCCTGGGCGAAGCCGGGGAAGCTGCGCGCACGGTTGGCTCCCCGCTGGGCCTGAGCTCGGAGGTTCCGGTCCCATCGTTGGAAAAGGTTTTTGTTTTGTGCTTGGGGCGGGGGGGGTTTAGGGTTTAGGGTTTAAATAAGGCTTGGGTTTAGGGTTTAGGGTATAGGGTTTAAGGTGGTTCTTGTGGTAAAGGCAAATAAGAGAATTTACATTGTTCTCGTGAGGTTTTACGAGGGCTGCTTACAGAGCTTCAAACTTCAGGGCGTAAGGCCCATGACAGCAAAGTTCAATGGGCTAGTGTAGCCTTTGGGATCTATGGGATTCTTTTTGGGGCACGGTGCTCTTACAAGGCTCTCTTCCAAGGGTTCAGAGCTTCAGCTGAATCAGCTAGCGTGAGGCGTACGAAAACGGCGGTAGAACCCATGCTCTGAAAGATTTCTCATAGAAACACAAAGGGATCTATAAGGGGTTCTTTAAGGGTTCTTTTAGGGTTCCTTTTTGGGGCTCTAAAAGGGGGTTCTTTTAAGGGGTTTAGGGGTTTAGGGGGCCCCTGTGGTCTCTCTACAGTAAGCATGCTGAACCTTCACCCTCAAGGTTTAGGGTTTAGGGTTTAGGGTTTAGGGTTTAGGCGGACAGCCAAAAAGCAAGGTCCGTCTCCAGGTTCTGCATGGTGCGGGTGAAGGAGTACTGGACAGCCTGCAACACCTGCAGAGTGTGGAAACAAGAGCTAGACGGTTCTACAAGAATCAACACTTCTGGATTGTGGGTTAGGCTTGTTTTTGGTTTGGTGGTTTGGAGTTGAATCATCCGGATTCATCCTGCAGCTGAAAATGGCCTGTGGAGATGTTAGGACATAGTCTTCAGTTTGGAAGAACTGATCAAACCCTATCAAAAACCCTACACCCCAAAAACCCCAAACCCTGACACAAAACGGTCTGAAGCCCTTATAAAGGCGGCCTCTCGCACCGACTCGATCAAGGTTAAGTTCACCAAGTCGAAGCCGCCCTGGCATCGAAGCCGCCGTGCGACAAGGGTCGAGCAACGGGGCTGCGGTAGCCCTAAATCCTAAACCCTATGCACTTCCTATTTTTCCCTCCCACTTAGCAAGGACGAGCCCGCAGTGCAGGGTTAGGTAAACCCTAAACCCTAAACCCCAAGCACTTCCGATAGGGCTCAAGGTTTGTGAAGAACCAGCATTCATCGACCATGGTGCATACGAAAAAAACGAACGGATAGTGAAAGGGTACCTAGGGTCGGATCAGACAGGACGGTGAGAGCAAGATAGAAAGCCATAGTTGCAACAATCACAAGCATGCCGCTGAAGATCGGACAGAGCTAGTAAGATCACACACTATCCAGCAATTCAGGCAGGTACGAAGCCCACAGAACAACTTCAGACATGGACCAGCCTACTACCACAACAATACTAACATTAAGAAGAAAGACAGCAACAGAAAAACAATAACAACAACGATGGCAATTACAATAGTAGTAATAATGACTGAAGTAATAAATCAGACTACCAAACAAAAGTGGTAACTGCAAGAATAACTGTAACAATGAATGACAAGAACAACAATCAAAATAATAGAAATAATAATCACAATAATAGCTATAACAGCAAAAATAGCAACAATAATAGCAATAATGACACCAAAAAATGGAATACTAATAGACAAAAACAATGACAATAATAACAATTATTGGTAATGCATAACACTAGTAACCATGATAACAACTAGAATACTACTCCAGCCAGTTGTGGGTCAGCTCATGGCTTCAAGAACTCGTGGGGCCGAGTGTTCGGGACTGATTGGCCCAAAAAGCGCCACTAAACCCTGCCCCTCTAAATCCTGCATAGTTGCAGCAGCAGTAGTAGCAGTGATGGTAGTAGTGGCAGCAGCAGTCAGTAGTAGTAGTAGTAGTAGTAGTAGTAGTGGTCGCAGTGTGGTAGGAGCAGCAGTAGCAATAGAGTGGCAGCAGCACCAGCTCTGAAAACAACTCTTAGGCTACGGATAAGGGTCAGAAGACAAGTGCCTCGGCTATGACCAGGTTCTCGATCATCTCCTTGTCACTCTGCACACTGGCTTGAGCATCCTGGAAAGGGAAAGCCTAAGGCCAAATGGTTATGGAGTTACAGCTTTTCGTCGCGTCCGCATGGCAAACCTCGAGGTTACAGCTTGAGGTGTTCAGGCGTAAGGGTTGGGGCCCAATGGCCAGAGCGAAAGGCTTGGAGGGGCAAGGGCTACGGGCTCCAGAATTGCCATGTAAGCTCACCGGCAGGATTCTTCTAAGGAGATCGTTTTGTTAATTCTGGACCCCCTAGGGTTTAGGGTTTAGGGCTTAGGGTTTAGGGTTTCCCCCCCCCCATCTTACTCCTCAGCCAGCGAAGAACCCCCTTTAAGGGAGGGCTTTGGTCGGAAGCGAGCCGACACCCCAAACCCTAAACCTCTGCCTGAAACCCTTTTGAACGAGGTTCTGAAAAAATACTAGACCCTTTTCCTTAAACCCAACCTTGAACCATAGACCTTAAACCCAACACCCTAAGCCTCAGACCTTTAAGAACTAGATCTAAGCCCGAAGCCCCAAACCCCAAACCCTAGAAACCTAAACTCTGAACCCTTTTGCAGCAGGCTTCCGTCGCCCGCAACTGCTGTGAAGCAGTGCAGCACTCAACCCTACACCCTAAACCCTTAACCCTAAACCCTGCACCCTAACCCCTAAACCCACCCTTTTTCACAAGGGACTCGACTGCTGCCCTTACTGCCCAGCTTGACCCACAAGACAGTACTCATGACTGTGATGCGAGACTGGCCTAAACCCTAAACCCCCAAACCCTAAAGCCCTAAACCCTGAACCCTGAACCTTAAACCCTCTTAAGCCCTAAACCCTGAACCCTAAAGCCCTAAACCCTGAACCCTGAACCTTCAACCCTCTTAAGCC
>CAJNJA010013441.1:5421-35474 GCA_905231915.1 Symbiodinium necroappetens | reverse complement strand
AAAAAAAAAAAAAAAATCCTTTCGCAGTGGAAGGGCTTTGCTCATCGACGTAAATCTCGCCATCGGCCGTCTCCAAGTTGGCGACCTCCGATTCGGAGATCCCTAAAGGGATCCTTAAAGAGATCATTAAAGGTTCTATAGGCTTTAGGCGGTTTAGGGGTTTCGGGTTTCGGGTTTTAGGGGGGTTTTGAGGGTTTTGGGGTAGCCTTTGTCTTAATTTTCGGCAGACTTGACATGCCAGTACCTAAACCTCCAGGCCCTTAATAGCAAGACTAGGGTTTTGGGCTGCTGGTCCTTGCCTTTCCATAAACCTTGCTCCTCTAAGCCCTTAGCCCTCAGCCCCGAAGACCTGAAACCTGCCCTTAAAGGAAGCCTTCTAGAACCCTTAAAGGAAACCTCTATAGGGGCCTCTAAGCCCCGTTCGAATCGATGCCCTTCCCAGAGAGCCCAATACCCCTTAAATAAGGAATATACCTTAAATTGTAAGGGGCCTTTAATATTATGATTTCAAGGTCCGGTCTATTCCTTAACTAAGGGGGTATTGGGCTCTCTGGGTCCTGAGTTGGTGCCAGGTGGCGAGAACATGCGAACGGCTGTAGCCTCCAGGCAGGGCAGCTAGGGTTTATGGGCGTAATGTAGGGGACCCTAATAATTAGAATAGGGTTTTGGGCTCCTTTATAGTATAATTGTAATAAGGAACCTAAGGAATAATATAGGTAATTATTTAGGCTTCTGTATTAGGGCTTAGGTTTTGCTTAAGTCTAGCGCACCTGAGACTCCAGGAGTGTCCAGCGCTGGCCTTATTGGGGTTTTATGGGTTTTAATTGCTTCTGAGGCTTTCGAGATTCTCGGTGTGTAAGCCATTAAGCTAGCAGTAAGCGAGGCGTTCTGGCGTTCAGGTTTAGGGTTTGGGGTTTAGGGTTTAGGGTTGCTTTAGGTTTTGGGTTCTGGGGCTTTTTGTATTTGAGGCCAACAAACAACAAACCATCGCTAAGTAAGTCAATGCAGCACTCGGGAAATGGATGTGGCAACCGCTTGCTGCCGTCGAACTGCAGGCGCCGATAGATGTGGATCTTCTCGAAACAGATTCGGGGACTCTGTGTACTGGCCACAATCAGACGACTGCACGGGCACAATGACATGTTAGCCCTTGACGGTTGAGGATTCGGACTTAGCGTGTTGGTGCACCTCCATATTTTCTCGAGGTGAATAAGATAATAAGCTGATGGGTTCTAACGAAACCGTAAACCCTAAACTCTAAACCCTAAACATCCCTAAACCCTACACCTAACAAGCTCGAAGAGTTCGCATTTCGCATTGAAACTGAACGCACCTTTTTTAAAGCCCCCAAACCTTAGATACCCGACCCTGAGACCATCGAACCTCAGTGCCAAGCCACAGCCCTAAAACTGTCGGGTTTAGGGAGTTGGGGTTTAGAGTTTAGGGTTTAGGGATGTTCAAGGTTTAGGGTTTAGGGTTGTTTAGGGTTTACATAGGGTGTAGGGATGTTTAGGGTTTAGGGTTTAGGGATGTTTAGGGTTTAGGGTTTACCTACGCTTCAACCCGGAGCGGAAACCGTTTTTGTCTGAAATCGTCCCCGAGCAAGAGCATGCAAGGTGCTCAGGGCAGCGCCGCGGAGAAAGGTTTACGGCGCGGGTTTACGGTGGTGTAGGATCACAACATGCACTGCACACATCCTCAAAGCTCAGAGGTCAACCCCAAATTCACTCTAAGCCTGGTAACCTGTCTAGGTTACTAAGGTGGGTATAGGGTCGAAGGAACAGCAACCCACTGTAGGTAAGTGGGCTTCTATGAGACTAACGGATCAGAGAAACGGGGCTTTAAAAACTAGGATAGGATGTTGTGATGTATTGTGCGGTGGTTATAATGGGGACCCTAAGACATACTACAAGGAGTACCAACTATTTAGAGCCCTGTGCGAAACCCTAAATCCTAAACCGCAAAAAACCCTAAACCCTAAACCCTCTCTGGCCTTCAAAGGAATGCGGCGCCCGATGGGTTCCTTGGGCCTGGCGCATGAGACAGCTAAATCCCAAAGCCCCAAACCCTAAAACCCTTAACCTCAAGAACTCTGTAATTGTTTATGCAGGCACACCATGGAGGACAGCAACGACAGCGAGATGAGTGGCTCGGCAGCACCCAAATTAAACCATGAGAGGCTGTTAGCAAAGGGTTCAGGGTTTAGGGGTTTAAGGGTCTAGGGTTTGGGATTTAGGGTGTAGTGTAATAAAGCCTGGTAAAGACTTGCAGGCAGGGAGAAACTTGAGAAGACCCTTCAGACACCGATGCAGACCGTGAGTGAGTCAGCTCATGAACGAGTCTGAAGTGCGAGCTTGCCACACCAAACTTCAAAATCCTAAGCCCTAAAACCTTGAAACCCTAAAACCACCCAACCAAACCCCTAAACCCCAAACTCCTAAAGCCCTAAACCCTGAATTCCTAGTGCCTTAAACTGCGAAGCTTCAAGTCTTAACCAAGGACAGCAGTGTGACACTATGGGCTCGTCCTACATGCCCTGGATGGCTCCAGGACAAGAGCTGTTTGCCGGTATAGAGTTTAGGGTTTAAGGGCTAAACCCCAAACCCCAAACCCTAAACCCTAAACCCTAAACCTTTATAACCCCAACATGCTACCGAAGGATAGCCTTGCCGGACGAGTAGGTCTGCTATTTGGTCTTATTTGTGTTAGGGATTTAGGGTTCAGGGTTGCTGTAGGGTGTAGGTTCTGGGGTTTAGGTTGTGGGGGTTTAAGTGTTTAAGGGCTTCGGGTGTAGGGTTTAGGGGTTTAGGGTTTAGGGGTTTAGGGGTTTAGGGGTTAGGGTTGAGGGACTAGGGGCGAAGGATTCGGATGTCGGGATGAGGACTTGGGTAGTGCAAGTTTAAGGGCCCGTTTATGGGATTTAGGGTTGGGGCCGACGGCCGGCTCAGGAAGGTCTGGGCCTTTGCTAGGGTGGCATTGCTAATTATACTCTAAACCCTAAAACCCCAAATCCCTAGCCCTAAACCCTAAAGCCTATATAAACTTAGGGTAGCATTACCCTACGCCCCTAACGGTCAGACCCCTAGAGCCTTGCTTATCGGGTAGTTTGTTATACTGTAGGTACAGAGACAGTTTGGGGTTTGGGGTTTAGGGTTTAGGGTTTTCCGAAAGACATGCCTACTGTACAGGGTTTTGACCGTCCAGGGCTTCATAAGATCCAAAATGCTGGCTATGCAGATGTTTCCGCGAAGGAAACATGGCCTTTTGCCCAATGCCAATGTGGTCGCCCAATGGATATGGAGGCTACCACCAGGCAGCAAACCCGGAATCCCAAACCCCTAAACCCTAAACCACTAAACCCCCATACCCCTAAATCCCTAAACCCCTAAACCGCCTAAAACCCCTAAACCCCTAAACCCGTTTCGCTTGAAATGCGCAGCCTAAGCCATTTCTAGGCCCGGAGCTTCTGGGTCTGGATCTGGGGTGTCAGCTCCCACTACGGTTGATGATATTTAAATCCTGCATTACCCATACTAACTAGGTAGGCCTTTGGGATATGTTATATTTTCCCTTATTGGGCTTAGGAGGACCCTATATACTAATATTTTTCAGAGGCTTTAAAGGGCCAGCCGGACAAGGCATATGCCGTAATTCCCATAGTTTAGGGTCCTAAAGGTAATGCAGGATTTATATCATCAACAGTAGGTCCCGTGCTTTGAACCCTCATCTCTGCCCAGAGGCCTCTAAGTAGTTCCTGTTTGTGGTTTGTATTTAGAATCCTATAAGGTAATCACCCAAAAGGAACTACTTAGGGCCCTATGGACTATGGGTACTTTATGAAGCCTGCTTTTTTGTGCGGGTTCTTTATATAAGTCCTTCACAGGGGGACCCCAAGAAGCCTTGATTTCTTGGGGTTCCTCACAACCACAAGTCCTTAAGCAGGGTACCCGAAGAATCCGACATTATTAGGGTTCCTTAAAGTTAAGGGCTTAATTGTCCTTAAAGGGGGGGAGGTCCTTAAACCTTAAACCCTAAACCCCTAAACCCTAAACCGTAAACCCTAAACCCCTAAAACCCTAAACCCCTAAACCCTAAAACCTTAAACCCTAAGCTCAAGGGCTAAGGGATCTTTCGCAGGCGATCACAATTTTCAAGCTTCCTTCTTTCGGGGTTTAGGGGGCTTTAGGGTTTTAGGAGTTTAGGGTTTTTTAAGGGTTTAGGGCTTAGGGTTCCGAAGCGGTCGGGTTTAGGGTTTAGGGTTTAGAGTCCAGCGTGTAGGGTTTAGAATTTAGGGTCTAGCGTTTAGGGTTTAGGGGTAGTCCGTGGTCGCCCGGTGTAGGTAGGATTTTGCGTAGGCCTCTGTGAATATCATCGAGGCTTTACTGTATAGGGTTTAGTGTTTGGGACGGAGGGTTTTGGGTCCTGTTAAGGGCTTTAGGGGTTTAGGCTATTTAGGGGTTTAGAGTTTAGGGTTTTAGGATTTAGGGCTTAGGGTTTAGGGTTTGGGGTTGAGGGTTTACGCGGTTTCTGGTCATTTGCTACTTCGGCGCTTGCAGCTCTGCTTGTCTAGCACATTCAGCGTCCGAAGTCCCTGAACCCCAATGAGACGGGTGGCCACCCTTTGCTTAGTAAACGGAATGTGCCTAGCATTTGACTATAAGGGGCTTTCCCAAAATAGGCGACCCTAATATAGTACCTTAAATAGTAGGATCCTTATTGTAAGGACCCCCAAAGAGGGTACCCCTTACTTTCGGAAACTCCCATAAGGAGCTGAACCAGTTGAGAACAATGCCCAGAACCCGAATCATGCGAGGGTGTACTTTGCGTAGGTCGGACCAAATCGGACCCTCCTGGGTAGAAGCCGTTTGGGCAGGTCATGGCATGGATGCCCAGCGGTGACATGACCTGGATGGGATGCCAATGGCAGGACAAACGCTAAACCCTATACCCTAAACCCTAAACCCTAATACAGGGTTTCGGAAACTAGAGGCTTCGGTGGGGTTTTGAAGGCTTCAAAATTGTTGTTATGAGAGTTTCAGAGATCCTTGTTCAGGACCCCTTAACCCTAAATCCTGCATAGGGAGTATGTATGGTTCAGTCATCCTTACTGTCTCTGATACCCTAAACCCTAAACCCTGAACCGGAGGGCCTCAGCAGATTTCCATGTGGCTGCAGAGATTTTAGCAGCTTGGGCTAGGGTTCTCCGATTTCCCGAAACCCTAAACCCCTGGACAATGGCTTTGGGTATAGGGTTCTCCCGATTCAGGGTTAAGGGTTTAAGGGCTTCCCGCTTTAGGGTTTAGGGCCCCCTAAACCCTAAACCCTAAACCGTAAGTGTAGAGCTTAGGGTTTAGGGTTCAGGGCTTAGGGTTTAGGGTTCCGGGCTTAGGGTTTAGGGTTCCGGGCATGGGATTCTGAAGAGCTGCAAAGAAACCCCGCAAGGCCTGTGACGAGCTTCGGCTTCCTTATGCCCATGGGGCTTTCCCCCAAATAGTATAAGAAGATTGGTATCCTTATTGGTTACAATCTTACATTTTGTTATAATAAAACCCTAAACCCTAAACCCTAAACCACAAAAAGGATTAAAATTGATCATTTTTACTATATAGCCCCAACCGGGCACCATAGAAGATGGTCTCCTTACTTTTTTTTCTTTTTAAGGGGCTACTGGGGGGAACCTTGGGGCCAAGACCGAGGGCTTAGGGGTTTTGTGTGCCCCTAAGGGTCCATGTACCCAAATACTATATACGTTGGCCCCAATGTACCTATATAGGGACTACTTTAAGGCCCATGTATATACTGTAGACGGACCTTGCCTATCCCGAAGTCCTGAGATAGCGGACGCTATACAGCCCAGCGGTTGATGATACAAATCCTGCATGACCTTCAGGACCCTAAACTATGGAAATGATGTTATTTTTTATTATGGGTAATGCAGGATTTATATCATCAACCCTAAACTCTAAACCCTAAAACCCTAAACCCTAAAGCCCTATTCCCCTAAACCCTAAACCTGGAACCTCTTCCCTAAAACCCTAAACCCCAGCTTAAAGGAACGCTCTTATAGAACCCTGACAGGCGCCCTTCAACGGGCCATTTGAAGAGAGCCGTTAGAGCACTGGAAGAAACAAGACAGGTCAAGGAAGCCTGTAAAATTAATAAAGGCACCCGGCCCCCTTTTGCAGAAGCCAGCCTTCCAAAAACCCTGAACCCTAAACCTTCACCCCTAAACCCCTAAACTCTAAGCCAGCCTTCCAAATCCCTTACAAAAAAGCCCGACAGGGGTGCCAAACAAGCCAAACCTAAAGCCCCTAAGAAACGTCAACCCCGCGGGCCCTAAAAGCCTAAAAAGCAGCAAGACACCGTTCAGGGTTTAAAGGGGTTTAGGGTTTAGGGGTTTAGGGTTTAGGGGACACCCTGAAATCCTAGTATGCCCCCTTTTTACAGCCCAAAAGCACGCGAAGGACCCCCCCCCTAACGGAGCCCGTCGGGCTTCGGTGCAGCGTCTTACTAGGTTCGTGAGTGGTACCGTTTTGCCCTTTTTAAAACCGAAGAACTATTAGTAAAAAAAATGTACTCTTATTAGTTCTTATCGGGTCACTCAGGAACCTAGCTTAAATTAAACCCTAGATGATAAAACTCCTAAAGCCAGCAAAATAGTAGGTTGTGACCCCTGAACTAGTTGCAAGGTACCACTCCTTGGAACGGCAAGTTATTGGAGTAAACCCTAGATCCCTTCAAAGGAACCCTTTATAACCCGAAACCCTATAGATCCCGTTTAAAAGGACCCGAAACCCTATAGATCCCTTTTAAAGGAACCCTAAACCCCAAACCTCAGACCTGAAACCCTAAGCCCTCAACCCAACAGGAAATGTCGGGGCAGACGGTGGGTTCGCCCACGAACATCGGGAGCCAGAGTCCGGCGAAGGCCGGGAGAAAAGGATTAGTTATGGGGTTCTGAATCGGTTCTTGTTAAGGGATTCAATTTAAGTTGCCATGATAGGGATCTATAGTAAATAATATGGTTGCCTTATTATGGTAACTTAAATTAAATCCCTTAACAATAACCCAGAAAAGGATTAGTTTGGGGGTTCTGAAAGGGTTCCAGAGTGGTGTGGTGATCTTCAAGGGTTCTGTCTAGCAACGGGAATACAATGATATTAGCAGTTTAGCTAGAAGTTTTCTTTGTTTTTTTTCTTTTGGGGGGGGGGATTCAAAAATTCTATAGTGGGTTTTGGATAATGGGCTTTATGAGAATTATTGCTGCAATTGCTGTTAGCGGCTCGAGAGAGGGTTCTACTGACAAAATTTAGATAATTGGGTTTCGTGAGTTATGTATTAATTGTTTTCTGATATGATGACAGTTGAGTGGAGCAAAACCCTAAACCCTAATGAAACCGTTGCAAAGTGCGTCTTGGAGCGTAAGAGCGCGCGTATTTGGGGTGGTATAACGTGTTTTGCTAACAGGGTTTTGCAGGTTTTGCTCGGTGTGTTACATTGTCTTTATCGGTTGTGGTACCCCCTAAACCCTAAACCCGAAACCCTAAACCCTAATTTCGAGTTTAGGGTTAAAACCCTGACTAAACCCTAAACCCTATAGCCCTAAACTCTAAAACTCTAAACCTAGACTCTTAAAGGCAAGTTTGTTCAGGGGCTTTGGGCTTTGAGGCTTCAGGGTCTGGGTCTTAGCGATGTGGCGTTCTAGGGCCTTGGGTCAAAGCTCCGGGCATTACTCATGGCTCCCTAGGAGTTCGGGGCTTAGACTTAGGATTCTAAAAGGTAATCCCAAAAAGGAACTACTACGGGGGATGATATAAATCCTGCATTACCCATAATAAGGATTATACCCTATCTCCCATAGTTTAGGGTCCTTAAGGTAATGCTAAGGGTTTATATCATCAACAGTATGGAGCCTATGGGTATACAATACCAAAAAGTGGAGCCCTGAGTTCTCTCCTAGGCTACTACTTAACATCTGTCATCCTTCAAGATGTGAGACAGTCAGCAAGGTGCCGGCGGCCCTAACGGTTTCGGGTTTAGGGTTTAGGGGTTTAGGGGTTTAGGGTTTAGGGTGCAACACGGCGGCGTGGTCCAAAACTGGAGCGAACCGCGTGTTTTGCATGGGCGAGGAGCTTTGTCAGGTGTGGAAGACACTAGAGGCTCATGCAAGCTTTTCGCGAAACTGTATTTTCGCGCGAGGCTTGTACGACTTTTTGTTTTGTGTTCGTGGGGTCTAAAAGATTGAAAGTTTCAGAAGCACTGTTGCTTCAAACTCGTGCTCGGGTCACAGCGCGGGTTCGCTTTACACCGCATGCATGTTGTGTCTTCGGAGGCCTTGTTGGCAGATGGGGCTTCTGGCAAGGGACAGTCTGGGTTCTTGTTAAAGGATTTAATCTAAGTTACCATAATAGGGATCTATAGTAAATAATATGGTTTCCTTATATGGTAGTTTAGACTAAAGCCCTTAACAAGAACCCAGCAGTCTCGAAACGGAAGGCTGCAAAATCGTGCCCTGGCCACAGTGCGGAGGCGATTTAAGTTTTTATGCTGTGTCTTTCCTAAGTAGTACTAGGGAGACCCCTTAAAGGGGACCCTTCTGAACGCTACTTCTGGCTCTCTTAAAAGAGGGCCTTATTGAGAGGGTCTGTGTCCCCAAGGGTCCCCCTAATCCTAAGTCCCAGTCTTTAGGCGCAGAGTCATGTTACAGGTTTCGTGTAGATGGATGGTAGGGCCTTGAAGCTTCTAGGAAGATGATTCCGCAATAGTGCAGGTACAACAAACTCTTCAACTGTGCAGGGTTTAGGCTTTACATCCATGGATAACTTAAAATTCTCAGATCGGGTTAGACCGTCCACACCATTATGGTCGGGCCATGGATGCACTCTTCTCAGAACGGATAAGACCATCGACATCATCATGGTTGGGCCATGGACGCTATGCCGCTATCTTCTCACAGCGGATTCGACCATAGACGTCATTATGTCGAGGCCATGGATGCTGTCTTCTCGGCACGGGTTAGACCACACACATCATCATGGTTGGGCCATGGATGCTCTGTTCTCAGTACGGATGAGACCTTTTCTCAGAACAGATTAGACCACACAGAGATCCGAAGCCACACCCAGTTAAACTGTTAAACGAGGTGACGAAGTCAAAGGCACGTCATCAAGCGCTCCCCCACCCACCCCTCACCCCACTCGGTCAAGACGCACGGCTCCTTACGGGCGCTGCCTCCATAAACAAAACGTAGCAGTGAAAAGCCGCCGAAGTCCCGTGGACGAAACCAGCCTTGTTTTAGTACTTGGGCCGTGTCGCACACGTCTACTGCGGCTGCTAAAGGCTGCTAGCCGAGATTCCGGGCCGTCTTGTGTGACTTGCCAGACTGCTCACCCAGACACCCCTAAACCCTAAACCCTAAACCGAGACGAACTGCGGCCAACCGCATCTGGTGCGGCTCGGAGTGGTCGTCCGCCCAGCCTTCCGTGCAGACAGACACCTGGGGCCGCCATGGCCCAAACCCTAAGCTAAACCCTTGCAACAACAAATCCCCCAAAATCCTAACACCCTAAGGCCCTACAGCCCCAAGCAGTAACATCCTACTGTGGAACCCTCGACTGCAGATCTCGAAAAAATTGGGTAGTCTTGTGCCCAAGACTTCCTAAAGCCTGAACCCTAAAGCCGAAACCGCTGCACCCTAGACCTTTTCCCGCCTATTCCGTAAGCCCTCAGCCCTGTGCGAGCCTCAGACCCCTCCAAACCTAAGCCCCCAGGACGCCCAAAACAAACAAACTTAACAAGAACCTGAACCCTAAACCCTAAATCGTTAGCCTAACAAATGCCTGAAGCTCTAGAAACCCCAACGCCCAGCTAGAGAAAAAGAGGGCTCAGAGTGTAGGGGTCTAGCAGTTTTGGGGTTGGGTCTACTTCTAGGTTCATGGGTAGTTTTAAGTAGAGTGATAATTCCCCTAATTTGGGTTATAATTACAGTTACTCTACCTATAACCCACTTATAACTAACCATGAACTTCCAAGTAGGGGTTTAGGGGTTGGGCCTAGGGTGTTTGTACTTGGCCCTCTGAGAAAACGATGCAACTGAGTAGGCAACCTTGAGCCTGTTGAGGCTTATATAATCTGATTAAAATGTAACAAAGTCTTACTAGAATGTAAGATGTTAAAATGTAACAGGCTAACATATTCTTATCAAAATGTACCAGAATAGAACATAATCGTACTAAAATCTAGCAGGTTAGCCTTGTTTGTGCTAGGATACTCAGCCCCTTCAGACAAAAAGGAGCAGCGACATGCGTGCCAGGCGGCTTCCAAGAAACTGCCCTGGGATCCCATCAACGAAGAGCCCGGCAGCTCCCCGTGCAGCGCGGGCCCCGGCTCCTGGGGTTTTAGGGGCTGAGGGCGTTTTTTTTGCTGGGGGTTTCGAGGGGCTGTGGGGTTTTCAGGTTTCTTGGGGATTGTGTAGTAAGTTGAGGGTTTAGGGGGTTAGAGCTCTTCGGGTTTAGGGCTTCGGAACTTCGGGAGGGCTTGACTATGACGAGGGTGTTATACAAAGGTAACTTTGTAATTAGGCGTAATTTACAGGGTATAGAGGGGCTTTTGGGGGGTTGAGCGGCACTGGTTTATAAGTTTTGTTTTTTTTGGGGGGGAGGGGGGGTGGCGGGAGGGTTTTAAGAGGGCTTTGTTTGCATGGGCATTTTGGATTTTTATTCTAGGACACATAGGGGTGCATTGGCGCTTATTGAGGGCTTTGCTGGTATTGAGGCTGTATCTATACGAGTTTCGCTGTGTGTATGAGGGTTGATTGGCAGTGCCATTGAGTTTTCCGGAATTCCGGGATGCTTTTGGGGGATCATGCCATTTTTTTTCTTCGGGGGCGGGGGGGGGTGGTGAGGGGTGTCTAGGGCACTGCAGGCTTCACTGGTAGTTATAAGTTCAGTTGGGGTACAGGTAAGGTAGCTGCCTATATCTGCCGGTACATACTTTTAACGCCGCGAACCTTTCCGTTAAACTTCACCTAGCCAGCCTAGCAAGCGGGTTTGGGGTTTAGGGTACCACTTTCACTAAGCAGTTTCGTCGTACTTGCTATGAAGGGTTCCTTCAGGATGACTTCTTATCAAGTCCTTCGAAAGGTAGTGGGTGCCCATAGGCCCTAAGCAGTTCCTTCAGAATCCTATCAGGTAATCCCAAAAGGAACTACTTAGGGGCCTGGTAGTTTCAAGCAGGTGTAGGGGCTGCTAGGACTTAGGGTGAAGCATTAAACCCTAAAGAGAGTCGTGCTTGATGGATTTCTCCACAATAAATCGGGGTGCCGATATGCCGATATGCATCTGACTCTACAAAATACTAGGCGGACCCTAAACCTCAAGGCCTAAACCCCTAAACCCAGAAGCCTTATCCCCTTGACATCAAACATGTACTGGGACCCTAAACCCTAAACCCCAAACCCCAAACCCTAAACCCCTAAACCCTAAACCGTGTGAAAATTCATCCCCTTGAGCAACGAAGCTGCAAGCTGGCAGGCACGGTCAGCGCGCTTCCCTGGGATCCCATTGGCCAGGACCGTGCAGGGTTTCGGGGTTTAGGGGTTTAGGGGTTTAAGGGTTTAGGGGTTTAGGGGTTAGGGGATTAGGGGTTTAGGGGTTTAGGGTTTAGGGGTTTAGGGGTTTAGGGGTTTAGGGTTTAGGGCGCCGGATAGTGGAAGCAAAAGAAGCAGGATCACGATTGTAAGCAGTAGTCATCGTCGTGAAGCACAGTAGTTAGTGGTATGAGACGGAGTAGGAAAAATAGGAGTTGGAGCAGGAGCAGCAGCAGGAATAGGTGTACGTAGGAGTAGGAGCAGGAGCAGCAGCTTCAGCTGCAGTACCGGTCGTTGCTGCTCTGATGTAGTAGTGTTGTGCGGCATGGCCAGCTGTCTGTCTCTGTCGTGGGTAGCAGGGAAGCTACGCTAACCTACGATAGCAATGTTGCTGGTTTACAGCAGTAAAGCTCGTCTTTACTGCCGTCATATCATCATAACACTCTTCCTCCTCATGATGCCAGTCATCATTGCCTACTTCCCGCGTTGTACCTTTTCAGCCAACTTACATCGCGACTCCACGAATCTCCCAACACCTAAAATCTAAAGTCCTAAACCAGGAATCCTAGAGACCTCAACCTTGAAACCTCAAGGTTTAAGCCTTAACAACATGGCGCCTATAAGCCGCTGGTGCCGGTAGGTAGTGTCGTGTGCAGAGCCCTAGCTTGCACGACGGGGGGCGGCTGTGTTCTACCGGGGCTCCTTTGAAGAGCCCTGCAGGGTTTTCCTGGCTGAGATGTTCGGATTTGGTGTCTGTGGGCTTAGGCCACCTACCTCTAGACTGGTGGTACAGTCCTTGTTGTAGGATCCTCTTATTTTGTCTGTAGTTGTCAAAGTAGGGCCGAGGGCACAGAGCTGCCTCTTTAGGTAGAATCCATGGCTGTGGAGCCAAGAGACTGTAGTCTTGCTTAAGGCTGTCTTGACCCCACTCGCCACAACACCCAGTGGCAAAGACATACACACAGCTGAGCCCTGTGAGCGTGTTGTCTCATCCGAAAAGGCTCCAGTAATAGACCCTACTCGAACTCATGTAAGTATCATGCGGCTGAACCTGATCCTCCTTTTGCAGACCTCCAGTTGACGTAACCTTGGTTTTAAGACATGCCCATGCAAAGTCCCTCAATCCTACACCGAGCCTAGCAGCGCAGGAACCAAATGCTGCTGCAGGCTGGCATGAAACCTAAACCTTGGATACTGCCCACTCAGTAACAGTTGAGTAATATGCATAATATGGATAAATAAGGCCCTTAATAGTAGCCCTGTTATCGACTGTTACTGTACTCCCATCACGGGGGCAGGGCTCAGATTTACTTGGAGAGTTGGGGCTCTTTTTGGTGGCATTTAAATCTGTTGGGCTTTCTGAGTCTGTCGGCTTAGGAATGCGTAGTAGTAAGACCCACTTAGAGCCCCCCCAAATAAATCGACTGCCATAGGCCCCAACACGCCATTCTCCCAATTTGATTTGGATGTTTAGAAGAGTGAGGGTCTGAGGGTTCAGGGTTCGTGTTGAAGGTATAGGCTTCAGGGTTTGCGGCTTACCTGTAGCCCCAAAGCCTACAAACTAGCAGAATGTGACCTCTTATTACTTTCTTGTATAACCCCTAAACAGTAGGTTTTGGATCCCCAAGTAGGGCTTTGGTCCCAGATTTGTTGTTGCTCCTGATGCCGAGTGGCTTGGGGTTTTGATGGTGTCACGGCGCAGAGCATCGAGGTTTAGGGTACCAAGAGACTCCAAAACCCTTTAAATTAAGGAGTATCCCTCGAATCGAAACGTTTTCCTTATTATGATTTAAGGTAGATTCCGGGGTTTTGGAGACTCTGGGTAGGTTTGGGTGTTCCAAGATTGAGGTGCCTGAACTGCCACCGGATGCTGGAGGGAACGTGGATGCTCCCGCCGAGTCCTCTGAGCCAGCTGCCAAGCCAACGGCCGAGGTTCAGACGTTCAACGACCGCAGCTTCATGCGGAAAAGTTTGGACAAGACCGTCGACCTCTTCATCCGCGGCCTCGTCCAGGTCACGGCTGCGGCCAAGCGCCGAGCACGAAGAAGGTGAAGAGGCCAGGCTGTTCTCTCACCAGGAAGAAAACAGAGAGACAGAGCGGACCGTGCAGCTTCTCGACGACGATGGTAAGATCAAGACGCCGACCGGTAAGCTGCTGTCCTACGACGAGGTTTTCCAGATGATTCCCGGCTTTTTCCTCTCCAGTGGCTCCAACCTGCAGGGGTACTTGGAGGTTCATGGGTAGTTATAAATGGGGTTATAAGTCCCCTAACCTAATATGGCTTATATTTACAGTTACCCTACTTATAACCCTACTTATAACTACCCATGAACCTCCAAGTACCGGTTCAGTCAGTACGTGCACCGCGAGCTGACAGGCTTGCTTCCCAAAGCAGGAACCTTGGCTCAACCGCAATGGACTGCACAATGTCAAACCCTGATCCCAGAAAATCTGAGCAACGGTGTGAAGGAAGTGCGCCGCTGTTTCTCCCAGGTGGCCAAATACACACCTGGACAGGTCACACTGACCGTAGGGTATGTTTCTGAAGGAGCCGGCAAGCCCGAACAGCCCACAAGCAGCCTCGCCTATGGACTCTTATCATGCCGTGGTCGTTCATGTCCTACAAAACGGTTCACTTGCGGGTTCATGGGTAGTTATGAGCGGGCGTTTAAGTCCTCGAGTGTGGACTGTAATTATAGTTGCCCTACTTATACCCCCACGTATAACATCCAAGAAGTATAAGCTTTATACGGATTAGGGAGTAGCGCCTGTATGGAACCCTAAACCGAAAACACCCGAAAACCCCTTAACCCTGAATCCTTATGTAGAACCGCCAAAAACCTTCCAAAAACCTGACAGAAGCCTAAAGCCCCTAAACTTAGTTCCCCAAAACCTTTAGACTTTTGGGGTTCTTGTAATTTAGTATATCTGAAAGTTTAGCCTTTCATCTCCCTGGCATATTGGGGAAGTAAGTGCAGCCGTCAACCCTAGCCCCTAAACGTAGGAAACGACCCTTGAAACGCTTGGCCCCCCAGCCCTCCAAACCTTCCCTTGAAGCCCTAAACACTACGTCCTACGCCCTAAACTCTAAAACCATCAAAACCCCCAGGCCCCAAGATCATTAAGCAAACATCTTCAAGCAAACGCTAAAGCCCTTGCAAAGCCCCGAACAAGCCGTGAAAAAGCTGCAAACCCTTTGTAAACACCTTTTCAAGCCTCCAAAACACTAAACCCCTAAAGCCCTGTAAACCCTTAAACACTAAAACCCTACAGCCCTAAACCCCAAACACTATACCCCTAAAGCCCTAAACCCTGAAGCCATGAAACCTAAACCCTGAACTCTACAACCCAAAACCCTAAAGCCCAGAAGCCCAGAAGCCCCAAGCCCTAAACCCTAAAACCCTAAAGCCCTAAACTGCCCTAAGCCTCAAGCCCAGAAGGCCTGGCCAGCCCTAAAACCCCAAACATTTTTAACCCCTAAAACCCTAAGGCCCTAAAACCCTAAACCCCAAATATTGAAACCCTAAAACTTAAACCCCCAAAGTATAGTACCCTAGATAGTAGGATCCTTATTATAAGGACCCCAAAATAAGCTAAACCCTAAACCCTAAACCCCTAAACCCCTAAAGGCCTAAACCCTCAAAGGCCCTAAAAGGTACCCCCAAAAATCCCAAAAGGCCTGGCCAGCAGCCTCGACTGGGATCCCCTCGGCCTGGGACCCTCCGCAACGCCCGCGGAGGATTCAGGCCGGCAGCGCCGGTTTTGGGCTTCGGGGCTTTAGGGCTTCAATTTAGGGCTTTGGGGTTTTAGGGTTTAGGGTTGTAGGGTTTTAGGGTTTTGGGTTTTAGGGTTTCGGGTTGTAGGGTTTTAGGGTTTAGGGTTATCTAGGGTTATGTAGGGTTTTAGGTTTTTGGGGGGGTTTAGGGTTTAGGGCTTTAGGGATTCTAGGGTCATTTAGGGTTTTAGGGCTTCAGGGCTTTAGGGTTTTAGGGTTTTAGGGTTTAGGGCGATAGGGTTTTAGGGTTTAGGGCTCTAGGGCTTTAGGGTTTTAGGGTTTAGGCTTTAGAGCTTTAGGGTGTATGGGTTTCGGGCTTTAGGTTTGTAGGGTGTTAGGGTTTTGGGCTTTAGGGTTTTAGGGTTTTGGGGTCTTAGGGTTTAGGGTTTTTTTCGGGTTTTAAGGGTTTAGGGTTTTTGGGTTTCAGGGTTTTGGGCTTTAGGGTTCAGGGTTTAGGGCTGTAGGGTTGGTTGTAGGGTTTCAGGGTTAAAGTTTAGGGTTGTAGGGTTTAGAGTTAAGGGTAGAAGCCAACACATTTAGGGTTCCTTGGGAGTGAGGGCTTAGGGTTTCAAGCTTTAGGGTTGAGGGTTGACTTGGAAGTTTCTTGGGGAGCTCCGTTTTAGGGCTTCCTTGAATCAGATCCATAAGAACATGTACAGCCTAACAGGGTTTTACTCTGAGGGTTTGGAATTATATAGGGTTGCTATAGGTACTATAGGCTCCTTCGGTTTAGGGTGAAGGGTTTAGACCCATGATTCAAGAGCGCCGAACCTTGAGCTGTAACCCTGAACTACTGCCCTTGCCACGCGTCAGGCACCTCAGCCGCTGTCGTTGATCCCCATGTGGTCCTGCTTGCAGCAAGGCCTTCTGGCTGTCTTTACCTGTACCTACGTACCAAGAGACTGCACAAGCCCTAAATTAAGCAAAACCCTAAACCCTAAACCCTAAACCCTAAACTAGAATAGGAACCCTAATGCTATGATCGAAGGCATATTCCCTAACTAAGGGGTGTGGGAGTCTCTGGGTGCTAGTTTGCAGGACTTATGCCATAGCTATATGTCCCTGTATCTGCTTCCGGGTCTGGGTCGTCCTTTATCAACCCTAAACACCGGTTTAAGATTTGGGGCTTCGGGCTTTGCGATTCTCGAGTTTAGGACTTATGTTGTTTTTTGGGTTATATCATAGGTTACTATACTGCAGCTACAGAGCTTGCTTATAGTTTAGCTCTTTACTAGTCTACATATGACATCTGACCCAAAAGACTCACCGAGGGTATCGGTAACTGGGCTTCCAGCTTTTGATGGATCTACCTAAACCCTAACTCTAAAACCCTAAACCCTTACGGCTGGCTGAGCATGAGCACGAGTCTGGCTCAGCTCGGGTCTTTTGCGCCTAAACCATACAGAGAAGCCTCGGATTGGTTTACTCTCTCTGTACTGTAAGCCTTAAACCCTAAACCTACGGGGAACTAAGAGAAACACTATCAAAAACCCGATGAAAGCTTTTCTCAAAATCCGATTCTCAGTGCTTGGACCTCCCCATTGCCAGGCTCCACTGGGTTCCTTCGAGTTTAGGGTTTCATGGGGTTTAGGGGTTAGGGGTGTGGGGCTTAGAGCCAAGAAGGGTTTCTGACTATGTTTCGAAGTCCTGCTCTAAAACATACGGCCCCTTCATTTTGTGATGATTTGGGTTGCATGAGCTGTCAGGAGTACCGAAATGGTCGCCTTCCGCCTACACCTAAATCCCTAGAATGCCCCGCACCGGCTACTCTATGCTAAACCCTAAACCCAAAACCGTGAATTCTGTGGCCTGAACAGTATAACCACTCTTTGCCGCACGTCCGAAACCCCATGCTACATCTTATGAGGGGCTGGGTAAGTGGGCCTTAGTTGTATATACATATACAGATGTGTATGTAGGCATATGTACATTTATGTAAAGGTATATATGTATCTATTTTTTATGGAGAGAGCGGCAGAGAGAGAGAGAGAGAGCCCTACTAGAATGAGAAGTGAAAGTTTACCTGCTTCGTGCGAGGGTACTCAGCCACCAAGCTTACAGTTCTCAGATAGGAAACTTTGTCTGCACGCCGTGACCGTAAGCTATGGTTTAGGGTTTGGGACTTCGAGATGGGTTTCGGGTTTCGGCTGAGCCCTGAAAGCTCAGGCTTACGCCGAACTCTTTATGCAAAGCCTAAGCCCAACACTCTTGGTGCTCATAGGGTTGATGTGTCCTCATTGCTTAAATCAAACCTTATACTCTTACATAAACCCAAAGAGTAGCAGCCGCTTCGTCAAGTGAACGATTGCGCCCTTCAGGGGTCTTGACAAGAAAGCTCCTGCGACAGCAGACTATGTGAAGCGATGCTTGGCTGCTTCAGGCTTGATCTTTATGTCAGGGTCTGCCTAAAACCTGAACCATAAAGCCTAAACCCTAAACCCCTATAGACCCTAGACCCTGAACCCTAAACTAGTAGTTTGTTCTAGGCCCATCTTTGACTTTCAGGTTCAGGCTTTTCTAACTAACTCAGGGCATAGTTTTTTCAAAGGTTCACGAAGTCTTGTGTTGACATGGCTAACGGAGCTGATGGGCTCCCAACCTTCATTCCTCCCTAAGCTTCAAAACCTTTCGAGACCAGTCCCTGAACCATTGAATTACAATGACGATGATGATGGTGGTGGTTAATATTTTCATTTCTATTTTAACTAGTCTTATTATTACCATGATTATTGTCACAAAAAACTAGTCGTCGTCGTCGTCGGTCGTCGTCGTCGTCGTCGTAGTAGTAGTAGTAGTAGTAGTATGCAGCAGCCAGAATGTGCCTGAAAGCCCAATTTGCTTGAGCATGGTTCATGGATAAGGGTAGCTAGTTGAGTTCCCACAGCCGTGAACCCGGGGTAGTCGATGGTACCATTTGTTTTGCAGGAATGTAGGGTTTGGGGTTTAGGGTGCAGGGAGGGGTTTTCATCGAATGCTGTTCTACCGAAGCTGGATTCTGAGGCGCAAGCTTCTATTCGCTGCCCTCCACCACCATCTCTGAGACAGAGACGGCCACTCTCCTTGCTTGAGCTTGTACGGAGCTACCGGCCTATGGTCGAACTTCTGAGTTTGAGGCTTCAGATGTTAAAGCCGATTTTCAACTGGATTATCTGAAGAAGTCATAACCAGGGGCCTAAAGGACACAGGTTGTTGGGGTTACAGGTAAGACTGGGTTCTTGTGAAGGAACTTGCTTTAAGTTGTCATAATGAGGGCTTATGGCAATTATTATGGTTTCCTGATCATGGTAACTTAAACTAATTTCTCTAACCATTCTTAACTCTAAGGCCTTGCAGAAACCTCATAGGAACCCTCATAGAACCTTCAACAAGAATGCAGAAGATGTGTGGCGGTCTCGGGTTTACCCAGTTCGCCTTCCGGTTCCTCACTAAACCGTAAACCTTGCATACTGCCCCCACTCAGTAACACTTGGGTAATATTCATAATATGGATATATAAGGCCCTTAATAGTAGCCCTATTACAGACTGTTACTGTATGGGGGCAGTACCCAACCTAAACGCGAAACCTAGAACTCCGATCACGGTAGAAGCACCGGAGTAGGCTTGCAGTGGTTTTCGAGGTTTGAGCACGAAGGTTTCTTACTGAAAGGGATCTATAAAGGTTCTAAAAGGGTTCTATAAGGGGTTGTTCTATAAGGCTTCTGTAAGGGGGTAGTAGGGGGTGTACTGGAAGGATCATAGGACTCGCAACTAGGCTTATCAGTAAGGTAACTATGCTGTTAGCTACTTCGAGTCACGATTCAGGCACTTCTAAGCATATGCACTGAGTGCCAGGATCCTCAAAGGGGAGTTTATGTTTTAACAGAAAGCGTTCTTGGAAACCAAACGACCTCCACTTCGAGTTCCGCTGCAAGTACACCTCAGCTTTTGTGACTACAAGACCGACGCGTGTGGTGAAAACTGCAATACCTTGCTGTCAGTATACCCTAAACCCTAAACCCCTAAACCCTAAAGCCCAAACCCATAAACCCTAAACCCCTAAACGCACGCGTCAGGATGCTCTCTGCGATGACGAGGCAGACGACGTCTTTGAAGCATGGGCTCGATGCCGCACAGACCCTTGGATCACGTTCTGAAGGTTTAGGGTTTAGGGTTTAGGGATTGGGTTCAGGGTTTTAGTATACGGGTGCCAAAATGGGCATTCTAAGGGTACTACATAAGAGTACGATAACGGTGCTGAAGGGGCAATATAAGGGTACTATAAAGGTAGCATAAGGGTGCTAACAGGGTATTGTAATGGTACTATAAGTGTGCCATAAGGGTGCTAAAAGGCTAGTGTAAGCGAATTATAATGGCACGACAAGCGTACCAGAAGGTTACTATAATTAAGGGTTAATGCCTGTTTCAGTGCTGTTGCTGTTCTTTTAGGATGATTCAACTTCTGAGAGTGTCACACACTGCTGGCACGATTACTAGGGGCAGCATAGAGGTAGAGATTGTCGGAGTGTGCTTCAGTTTCGTGCCACTGTAAAGCATCGCATGATGGGCTGGAGCACGACGACTACATGTTAGGAGCCCTGTACACACTCTCCGAAACGACAACAGAAAGAACCGAAGCTCTGAACTCGACGTTCTGAATTCCCAGGATACCTTAGCCCCAGCCCCGAAGGCCCAGTGTTATTATCAAGTACCCTTCAAGGATCCCTTATATTAAAGGAACCCGGAGCTCTTTGTTCTTCCTTCCTGCGGTCCTGCGATGCCTTTTTTTCTTCAGGAAGGCGACAGCCCCAACGACACCATTATGCACAAGGCAGAGCTTTGCAACTCTGGAGCCCTACCTTAAGGACGAAATGAACCCTAAAAGGTTTTAGGGTTCATATACCATATAGGGATTCATAGTATAAGGGTATAGGGCCCCTACTTTTAAGGGTCATTTCGTCCTTAAGGTAGGTTTCAATGTACAGGGCTGAGTAAACACCAAAATTGCTTCTTGGAGTTCCTGAATAGATCATACCTTGTAGTAACATGGACCCCTAAACCCTAAACCCTAAACTAAACCCTAAACCCCTAAACGGTTTAGGGTTCAATTTACGGGCTAGGGGTTGGCATTTGCTAGAATTAAGGGGTTCAGTGATCAAGACTGAGGGTTTAGGTGCCGTCTTTAAGCGAAGACAAAGCCCTGAGGCACAAGTCCGATCCGACAATGTCACAACAGAATTTTCCGGAAACCGAAGCGCTTGATACAGGGCCGGAATCAGAAGCACCGGGTTTCTGTGAGGGTTTCTTAAATGGGGTTGCTGTAGTTGTTTTTCGGCGGACTAAGGATTGCTATAAGGGCTTAGTAATTTTAGTATAGCTGCTTTTGCGGGCTTCAATAATTAGAGCTGCTTATAGGTGCCGCAATAATTGGACATATTAGTCTTAGGGTTTAGGGTTTGGGGTTTAGGGTTTAGGGTTTCCTGTAGAGTGATTCTATAGTGTACCCCGCAATACCCTATGCTCATCATTCAGGTCCGCATATCATCCTCTTCTCATATGGCCCCCCGTAAGATGTCCGTTGTGGTACTATCCACCTGGACCCTAAACTCTAAACCTTGGATACTGCCCCCACTCAGTAACAGTTGAGTAATATTCATAATATGGATATATAGGGCCCTTAATATTAGCCCTAGTTTAGACTGTTACTGTATGGGGGCAGCACCCAACCTAAACCCAAGAATCTTGCTTTCGCCTTGGTGGGAAACCCCAAAACCTAAGTCCCAGAGCTGCGGGGCCCTCATGTAGAGGTCTGCCAGGTCTGCCTGATTGAAAGTATATAATGGCCCCGTGCAGCCCTCCAAAGCCCGACAACATACATGAAGAATTGCATATATATATATATACATACATATACAGATACAGATACACACATACAGAGATATATTTTCTTAATATATATATATATACACATATGTATATATATAGATATATATATATAGATATATATATATAGATATATATATATATGTATGTATATGGAGACACAGCTTATGCAGGTCCCTAAGTTGCGGCCTTCAGCCCCACAGCCCTGGAGACCTACGGTACCAAAGCAAAAAGCAAAATCCTCGAACAGGGCGTCCACTATGAGATGACAATTCGAAACACGTCAGGGCCCTCGAGGGTTTAGGGTGTAGGGTTGTGGGTTTAGTCCGTGGGGCTTGGGGTATTTACAGTAGAAGCCCAAAAGTTGGAAACCCAATAGCCCCAATCCCTAAGAGTAATGTATAGGGAATCCCAGCACTATTTGTCCTTAAATCGGTTTCCAACAGGGTGTAGGGTTGTGGGTTTAGTCCGTGGGGCTTGGGGTATTTAGGCTTCAGGATTTAGACTTTCAGGGTTCGGAGGTGTGGTCTGAGAGCTTGAAAGATGGGTTCTTGTTAAAGGGTTTTGTTTAAGTTACCAAAAATGGGGATCTACAGTAAATAATATGGCTTCCTTATTCTGGTAACTTAAGTTCAATGCCCTAACAAGAACCCAGCTATGGCTCTAGGTCTGCTTTTTGTTTGAGGGGTTTGGTCCTAGGTAGTATTAGGGGGACCCCTTAAAGGCGACCCTTCTGAACCCTACTTGTGGCTCTCTTAAATGGGACCTTTTTGAGAGGGTCTATATTATATCCCCCAAATTCCGTTTGGGGGAAGAGTTGAGTTGCGGCTGTTGCCGATTATCGCGACCTCATGTGATAGAACGAACCCTACCTAGAGTTAGGGTTCAAGGTTTAGGGTTTAGGGTAGGACCTAGAGGGCAAAAAAACCCAACTCCTCTTTAGGGTACCTACTTATCTATGTAGGGCATGACCCTACAGGTGCAAGCCCCACTGATAACACCAGCTCTACCCTTCGGTCGCAGGGGGATTTGTTGATGGTTGCTGTTTCCGTTTCTACACAATGGGCAAAGGTAAACCTAGTCAGCATGAACCCTCTAAGCCCCTAAGGCCCTAAACCCCTGAACCCAGCGAGCCCAACACCTCTTAACTAAGGAAGATGCCTTTAGTCTTCATACTAAGGCCACTATAATTGAAGGCATCATCCTTAAAGAACCCTAACCCTACTTCCTGAAATCGGGGTGACTTGACTTTGCCTCACCGCGAGAGTCTCACAAAGCACGCAACCTCAACGTCTAAACCCTAAACCCCAAACCCTAAGCCCTAAACCCTAAGCCCTATACCTAAAACCCTAAACCCTAAGCCCTAACCGGTTTAGGGATTACGGTTTAGGGTTTAGGCTTGAAGCCTGCCTCCACAGTTCTGGTTCTCTGCAACTCCTGTGCTACTTCGTGGTTGGAGTTCGAGTCGAGGATGTATATTGTTTCTGTTGAACGGCTTCAAGATCCCAAAGGGGGCCAAAGCGCCTATCTAGTAGAATGTAGGGTTTGTAAAAATCGAAGGCTGATTATGATTTGGGTATCCCCCATAAACGGCACCTACGGTTGATGATGTAAATCCTGCGTTGCCCGTAACAAGGAATGTACCCTAATTCCCATAGTTTAGGGTCCTTAAGGCAATGCAGGATTTGCACCATCAACCGTAGGACCTCTTAAGGGGATGCAACTCTGAATCCTCTAGCCCTGTCCCTGGTCGCGCCACGGAAACTCCAGACCCCCTAATACGAAAGCAAGGTACCTTGCATGGTGCGTAGGGTCCTGTATTGATTATATATATATATACACATGTTTGTACCTGTATACACAAGCATGTACATGTACATATACATATATACATGTGTGTATATATATATATACACATTATATGTATATATACATATGTATGTATGTATGTATGTATGTATGTATGTATGTATGTTAATTGAAGGCTGGTGAGCTGCCTGGTTGCAAGACCACGGCGGAGGAGGTCACCTTGCCGAGCGCCGGCAGCATCGGGGAGAAAAAGCCGATGGCGGATCTCGAGGTCACCTTGCCGTTGCCAGTGGGGATTACACTGGCCGTGAATCCTACAGCCTCTGAAAGGAAATGAGGAGGGAAGTTCGTCTGCACAAGCTGTGCTCTGCTGAGGCCATAAACAGCAGGGTCATGTACGGATTGTTTTTGGTGTATTAGCCCTGGATCGCCCGGGCCGGCTGCAGCCTGACTGGCTGCTGGAGGACTTCGACCCGGATGCTTATGAGGCTGAGGAGTCGAGCGATCGATCCACCGCCTTCGTGGATGAGCTGCCCACCCGCCTCGGCGACGTCTGATGATGTTCTGACAAATGCTGTAGCTTCGGGGCTTAAAGCGGTGGGCTTCAGGGCAGGTACCGCGGACAGGCGAGCATGCGGGCTGGCTGGCAAGCAGGGTCTGTGGTTAGGCTCAGCCCGGGGCTCGTGCTGGTGGAGTTGACAGACTACGGTTGAGGGTTTAGGGCTTCGGATTAGGGCTTCAACATTTTCCTCTAGTCTCTATGGTAGCTCCTTTTTGTGGTTACCTTCTCAGATCCTCAAGGTAGAATTTGTATAACCAGAGAAAATAACTACCTGGAGTATATAGGTCTAGTCTATGACCAGGTGTCCTTAACCTCTCCATCCCCAAGATCCCATCAAGCGCTTTGTCCCTAAACCCTGCACCCTAAACACCCCTAAACAAAAGACAACAAAAGTACGCCCGAACGCCCTAAACCCTAAACACCCCCTTCACACACCTAAAAGAAAACAGTAAAAGTAGACCCGAAAGCGCTAAAGCCCTGGTCCGCTTAGAGCACCCTAAATGCAAAACCCTAAACTGTTCCGCTAGCATTGCTAAGAGCCTGAGGTTTATCAGCTTCGGGGTCTCCGACACTGCAAAGAGGCACGGACCACCGCAGAGACCGGATGCCGTCGGGGGTCGAGGATTTGAGGTTTGGGGTTTAGGGTTTCGGGATAAATAGGGTTTAAGGATCTAGGATATAGGAGTTAGGGGGCTGAGGGTGTCGCGGTATTAGTGCGCTGTACTTAGGGGTCGGAGTACTTTGCAATAGTGTCCTCTTACTTACTTTCTCTGTATAACTCTGCTGTCGTAGCCCCCGAACCCTATTCGAAAGATCGATGACAGTGGATCGGGTTTGTCAATGGATCGGGTATTCAGCTTTCAGTGCTCTTGTTGCGGCCCTTGATTGAGGAATTGCTGCAACAGCCCCAGGAAGAAGCCCTGTGGGGGCCTAGGGCTCTAGGTTTACAGGGTCTAGGGCTTAGGGTTTGAAGCAAGAGCCCAGGATTGAGGGCTCTATGTATATGTATATATATATATACACATACACAAACATATATATATATATATACATACATATATATATATATGCATGTATCTACCTATCTAACTGTCTATCTATCTATCTATCTACCTATTTATTTATCTATCTGTCTATATGTATATATATATACATATGTACCTATCTAAACATATATATATATAGAAGTGTATGCATGTATATATATATATACCCACATGTAAACATATAACGAAAGTGCGAAACAAGCATCTGATCACCATGAGACCTTTGGTCTCAAGCACGAGCCTTGAGTGGCTCTTTGTGTTGTGTTCAGCCAGAGAGTCTGCAGCAGGGAAAAGGAGCGGAAAAGAGAAAGGGAAGGGAAAGAGGGGAGGGAGGGGGTTTGCACAAACCCTAAACCCTAAACCCTAAAGCCGGCGAGCTAGGTTTTGGGTTTTGAGCAGGCCCCAAACTATGCCATATAGATCCTTAGCTCCAATTTCTCATTGAAAACCGGGGTGAACACGGTTAAAGCAAAACGCATGGTTAAACCCACTATAGATCCCTGTAAAGGAGCCCTCAACCCAAAACCCTATAGACCCCTTTTCAAGGGATCCTAAACCCTACACCCTATAGATCCCTTTAGTGGAACCCTAAACCCTAAACCCTAGAGATCCCTTTTAAAGGAACCCTAAGCCCTATAGATCCCTTTAAAGGGACCCTAAACCCTGAACCCTAAACCCTATAGATCCCGTTAAAGGGACCCTAAACCCTAAACCGAAACCCTATAGATTCCTGTTAAAGTACCCTAAACCCTAAAACCTAAACAATATAGATCCCTTTAAAGGGACCCTAAACCCTAAACCCGAAAGATCCCTTTGAAAGGACCCTGGACCCTGTGGATCCCTCTACCCTAAACCCTTTACCGGAACCCTAAACCCTAAACCCTATAGATCCCTTTGAAGGAACCCTAAACCGTAAGCCCTATAGATCCCTTCTAAAGGAACCCTAAAACCTAAACCCCCTAGGCACCTTTAAAGGAACCCTAAACCCTATAGATCCCTTTAAAGGAACCCTAAACCCCAAGCAATATAGATCCCTTTCAAAGGAACCCTAAACCCTAAACCCGATAGATCCCGTTGGAAAGGGACCCTACACTCTAAACCCTATAGATTTAAAAGGACCCTAAACCCTAAACCCTATAGATCCCTTTAAAGGAGCCTTAAACCCAAACCCCTATAAATCCTTTTAGCGGGACCCTAAACCCTAAACCCTACAGATCCCGGTAACCCTAAAGACCCTAAACCCTAAACCCTACAGATCCCTTTTTAAAGGAACCCTAGAGACCCTAAACCCTACAGATCCCTTTTTAAAGGGACCCTAAGCCCTAAACCGAAACCCTATAGATTCCTTTTAAAGTACCCTAAACCCTAAACCCTACAGATTCCTTTTTGAAGGGACCCTAAGCCCCTGGAGGATGCTGATTCGAAGCCACTCAGAGCCTAGTCTCGACCGCGATGATTGAGGCGCAGAGTTTAGGGCTTTAGGGTTTAGGGGTTTTAGGGCTTTAGGGTTTTGGGGTTTAGGGTTTTGGGGTTTAGGGTTTGGGATGTTAGGGCTTTAGGGTTTTAGGCTTTAGGGTTCCTTTAAAGGGGTCTATAGGGTTTAGGGTTCCTTCAAAAGGATCTACAGGGTTTAGGGTTTAGGGTCCCATGAAAGGGATCTACATTGTTTAGGGTTTAGGGTCCATTTAGAGGGATGAAAAGGGTTTAGGGTTTAGGGTCCCTTTAAAGGGTTTTATAGGGTTTAGGTTTTAGGGTCCCTTTGAGGGGATCTCTAGGGTTTAGGGTTCAGGGGTTGGGAGTTTGTTTTTTCGTTCTAGTGTCGTTGGTCTATTAGGTGTGTGTGTGTGTGTCAGTGTGTGTGTGTGTTTGTTTCAGTTGTGTGTTTGGGTTCGGGTTGTCTAGTGTTGTTTGGAGCGCTTTACGATTGTTCTTTCTTTCCAGATTTTTAGGACTTCTAGTGTGTATACGGTGTAGAGTTTATGGGGCGCATATCCAAGGACTCCTCGATTTTTGGATTCCTTTAGGGGTTCCGTTGAGGGTTGCGTCAAGCCTGCACCCGTACCACCGCCCCCATCCCCCCCGTCAATTTCAATCGCCCAAACCCTCAAATCCCTCCTCAAAAACGGGCAGCAGCAACAACAACGACAACAAAACCCTAAACCGTGGAGAGGCTGGCTCCCTGGAGTTCGGGGCGATTCGCTACCTGAGATCCGACAGAGGAGCTAAGTTCAGGCTTCGGCCTTGTTTAAGGTTTTACCGTCTAGCTACCTCTCTCTCTCTCTACATATATATATATATGTGTGTGTGTGTATGTATGGAAGGATGGATGGATGTATTTACGTATGTATGTATGTATGTATGTATGTATGCATGTATGCATGCATGCATGCAAGTATACACGCATTTTTCGAAGTTCCCATACAATAGAGAACCCTTGACAGTTCAGAACAGGTTCTTGGAGTATATGTGATAGTTTAGATATACAGTGGAACCCTAGTAAATGCGAGCACAGTGGCGATTACCATTTAATCGCTTCTATATTGGGCGTTTCTACAGATTTTTAGGGTTCCCTGGAGTCACGATGGAGTCTTATGATACAGTCCAGGGTTCGGGGTAGATAGGCTTCTGCTTCGAGGGTGTTTGATTCAGGGTTTTGGCTAGAAAGTAGGGCTTGTATAATAGGCATTACTATTCGGGGCTGGGTCAGTATCCCCCCCCTATGAGTACTGAGGACCCTGTGGGTGCATGTTTCTCGTGCCCGGGCTTAGAGGTTTTTTTTTGGGGTTTAGAGTTTGGCAGTTTAAATGCTTCAGGCTTTTAGGTTTGAGATGCTAGCGATCTACTGAGTTAAGGGTGGAAAGGTTTAGGGTTGAGGGTTTGGGGTTTATGTTTTAGCTTTTAGGGCGTAGACTTTTGGGCTCACATCTTGCGGCTATTCATTGGGGCTATTTTGACCTAGCGACGCGGTTGGCCTCCTGTATACATATACATATATACATAATATATAACCCTACTTAGGATGTTTATATTAAACCCTTAACCCTAAACCGTAGTTTTGTAGGTTAGGAGGCATATTTGGAAAGTATAAGACAAGTAGGTACCTGGACCCATAGGGCGGAGCCATCCGGATGGGTTGGTGTAGGTTTAGGGTTTATATAGGTTTAGGTTTAAGGTTTAGGTTTGGGTTTAGGGTTTACGGTTTGTAGGTTCTTACGGGGAGTACCGCAGAACTTGCTGTGGCTGGTGCTTGTACTCTTTAAAGCCCATTGGGTTCGCTACCTAAACCCTACAGTTTACCCTAGACCAAAGCAAACCCTAAACCTGATCTTGACCTACTGGATCTGGTCAGTAGGGCTTTAGGGCTGCAGGCTGTGTCTGTAGGCTTGGAGAGAAGGGCCCTGCACTTGGCTTCTGGATGCAAGTGCTGCACTGCAGTTTAGGGCTTGGCCTTTAGGGTTTAGGGTTTAGGGCCAGTTTAGAGTTTAGGGCTCAGGGTTTGAGACGTCGAGGCAATGAAACCCAGGCTTCTTGAATGTGGAAACATGGCCTTAAACCCCTCAAGCTCCACATATACTCATTGGAGTAGGGGTTTGGGACATCACCATATAACTCTATAGGAACCATACTGGGGATCTTCTCAATCTGACTAGACCCTAAACCCTAAACCCTAAACCCCAAACCGTTTCATGTTCCATGTTGGATCTACCAGGCTTAGGATGGTCCCTGGCTGAATGGCGCCAGTTTTTTCCTTGATTTGTGCGAATCAGGAGTGAGTACCTTGCAAGGACGCCGTGAATCCTGCAGGATCCAACGACGTTCTCCCAAAGGGGGTTTAGCCTAGGACATTTTCAGGTGGGTAGTTGCCGTTATAGGAGCCTTATAGAAGGTCTAATATACCTCATAGGAGCCTTATAGAAGCCCTATATACCCTGAACTCCCCACCTGTAGCTTCCTTTAAGTTTAGGGTTTAGCATCCCCGGTCACCGGATCGAGATTTGTTTTCACGAAGCTTTGATTCGGGTCTCCAATCTTAACCGCAAAGTCCCGAAACCCAAAACCGTAAACCCAAACCTCAAAGCTTGAAGCCAACTACCCAAACCCTAAACCCTAATCCCTCAACCCTAAACCCAAAACCCCCCAGCCTTCGGAAATACTGGATCCAAAGCTCCAGCAAGAAGAGCCCGGCTAAAGGGGTTTAGGGTTTGGGGTTTTGGGGTTTAGGGTTTAGGGGGCCTTTGATGCTGGGTTGATTGGATCTTGGAAAACCTTCATGGGTAGTTCTCGAAGTTGGGGTCCGTTTTAGGAGCCTTTTATTGAGGGTACCGTACTACTGCTCATGATATAAATCCTGCAGTACCTTAAGGACCCTAAACTATAGGAATTAGGGTCTATTCCTCATTATGGGTAATGCAGGATTCATATCATCAACCGTAGTTTGGGGACCTAGAAAGGCTAATCTAGTGCACTGCCCACGTTCCGAGGGCTACCCCCTCTGATTTACTGAAACAGGCCCTACAAACCTGGGAGCTTTTGGGAAGGTGGTCAGGGTTTAGGGTTCGGGCTTTAGGGTTTAGGGGTTTAGGGTTTAGAGGTTAGCGTTTAGGGTTTAGGATTTAGGGTTTACGGTTTAGGGTTTGGGGGTTCAGGGTTTAGAGGTTTGGGTTCAGGCTTGAGTTGCTAAGGGTCCGCGCTCTTAGGTAGGATTAGGGAGACTCCTCAAAGGGGACCCTTCTTAACCCTACTTCTGGCTCTCTTAAAGGGGACCTTACTGAGAGAGTCTACATCCCCAAGGGTCCCCCGAACCCTAAACCCTGAACCGTTCCAGGGGGGGGGGATCAGGGGTTCATGATGGCCTGAGTTCCTTGTGAAGGAGCTTGAAAGTATCGGGTTTAGGGTTTAGGGTTGTTGAGGCTTCACGTTAGAGTTTAGGGTTTAGGGCTTTCAGGTTTGGGGTTTCGGGTGGATCAGAGCTTGACTTTCCAGTCAACGCGGGGTGGAGCCCGAGGTGGAGTATTAATCCCTAAGGGTCCATGTGCCCAAATAGTACATACTTTGGCCCCAAGGTACCTACATAGGCACTACGATAAGGCCAGAGTCGGCCAGAGTATTTTCTGTTTGGGTACATGAACCCTTAAACTCTAAACCCTCAACCCTTAGGGTACCCTTGAAGGACCCCTTTTAAGGGAGGTGCACTACACTATTTCTGTACGTGGACCCTTAGGGAAGCCTAGATCCCACATCCCCGTCGTCATTGCTTGTCCTAGCCTCTGATTACGATCCCAAAAACCCTACTCCCAACCTGACTAAACTCCAAACTCCCTAGCTAAGCTCCTTAAAGCCCCAGACCCCTAAACCCCAAACCTCTAAACCCCTAAACCCCAAACCCCAATCCCTAAACCCTAAAACCTGAACC
>CAJNJA010013440.1:0-12658 GCA_905231915.1 Symbiodinium necroappetens | reverse complement strand
TTTTTTGATCCGTAACCCCTAGATTTGTCCCAAGCTTTGTTGCATTCCTACTGCGTTATTTTTTTGATCCTGTTTTAAATTTTGTTTGATCTTTGTGGTTTAATTTTTTTGATCCTAATCTAATTTTTTTGATCCCTCACCCCTCTTGAGGACGCCGTCTTGGGTCGATTGCACTTCACAGAGACCGGGGAGGTAGTCTATCTGACCACTGCCGGGGACTGTCTGCCTGGCATCTGAGCACATTGCTTATGTACAGCTTGGTTTGCCTATGTTTGCCTAGCAGGACCTCCTTGGAAGGGGGCTTGGCGTCTGGGTCTCCGAGGGCCCAGTCGCAGGCTTTCAGCTGGACGTCTTCCAATATGAGGCCCAGCGGCCCATTTGGCACTTCAAGAGCTGCCGAGCTGACGTTACAGGCATAGCGTCGGCTCTTCTTCGTTCGTACAGCTTGTTGCGTCCATGCAAAGTGTCCAAAGTGTCCAACATGTCAACTTCGGTGCTGGCTCTGAGCTTACACTCCAGCCATTCTGGAACGGTGCGCCATCTTTGCTATGCCAGGCTGCTTCGACGAAGCATGTGCAGCCTTCTCCTCGACTGTGGTGCTTTGTGCCTGCCCGCAGTGCGGGGCATGTCGAACCTAGGACGGAGCCCCATCGCTTCAGAGGAATTGGAAAGTTTCCTGAGAAAGGAAGCTGGGTCGGAGAGTGGCTTGAACCCCAGAAAAAAGCAGCGGTCAGCGGTAAGGATCTTCGTTAAGAGTCCCGGAGATGCAACGAGGCACTTTCTTGCATTCCAGCAGCCTCCTCGAGTCGTCGGCCGCTTCCATGCACGCCGATCCTCTCCGAACCTGGCCATGCCCACCCTTTCCCAGAAGCCTCTCGAGGACCCGGATCGCTAGGCGTTCCGACGGTTCGCGCCCTTCTTGTGTGCTTGTCAGAAAGCCCCGAAACAGGGGTGCGCCTCTACACCTCCTACTTGTATGCACCGAAGACAAGACGAGACAAGAGCAAGAGAGAGAGAGAGAGAGAGAGATTTCGGTCCCTTCGGGTTTCTTCTGTTCAGGTTCCTTGACTTCAGGAAGGTTCTGTGGGATTTTGGCTCCTTTGCCCCGCCCCGCTCCTCGCCCCCTGGGTCCCTGACTCCAAGGGGAGGGAAGCCCCAGCCACCTCACAATGAAAACCAAACTCGGGGAGATGCTTTCCGGCCCGACTCTTTTGATTGTTGGTTGGTTGGCGGTTTTGATTCCTATCAGTATGCAACTTCCTTTCTTTCATTGAGCCGAGCTGATCCCCAGGAACGTAGAGCATGTAAACTTACCACTACCGGATCTCGCTCAGGTAGCTGCCGATACAGTTTTTGCAGCTAAAGGGGAATAGCCCCCAAAGCCGACCGAATCCTAACTGTGTGCATCTTTTGTGGGACCGTGTCGTAGCTTTTTGCTTTGCACAGTCCTTGATACCACATGTCGGCATGCAGCGAGACCGAAGACGAGGCCACCTTTGAGTTAGACTCAGAAGGTGTTGGTTATATTTCCATCGTCTTGAGGGGTTTTGATGCTTTCAGATGCCTCGGTGGTGTAGTTGCGTCTTTCAAGCCCCTCCAAAACGGTTGGGGGCACGACAGCGCGCGGGTTAGGGGGGTTCCCCTAGCCCACAACCCTGACGAAAGAAAGAAAAGAGAGATTTCGGAGGGTTGGGGCTGAACGCTCCCGGCCTTCCCTACCTGCTAGAGAGAGAGAGAGAGAGAGAGAGAGAGAGAGAGAGATTTGTTTGTGGACTCGCACTCCCCTCAAACCCGAAGGAAGAAGATTTGTTTGTGGATTCTGACGCCCTCGGGGAACCAAGATGTTAGCTGCGTGCCGCCTGGGTGGCGGGGGGAAAGGGACGCTTCTCCATAGGGCCACAAGCAAGCAAGCGAGAGCAGACGAGGGCTCCCGAAGTCCTTTGTGAGAGAGGTGCGCAAGGTTGGTCACAATGCAGAAGTGGTCATCAACGAATCGCTCATGCAAAGAATTGATGCAAGGCTTATGTATGATAGGTACAATACCCTGGGGGCGCCCACGGGCGGGCAGCGCAGGTAGAAGCCTGGAGCAAGGCCACGCACCCCCAACGCCGAACCCCGCTGATGCTCATGATGCGCGCCCTTTGCGGGCTTCTGCAATGTTGTGGGAGCCCCGAGTGCTCATGATGCTCGCTGGCTGGGGCCCCGAAACAAAAACCGCCATAGCCTGGGGATGGCTATGAGGGCGAGCTTCGGTTGGCTACCGGAGGGGGGGCCGTAGTGGGCAGGGGATCCGACTCATCCCCGCATAAAAGAACACATCAGGGAGCGGGAGAGAGAAGTAAGTGACGCACAATTTGCTCAATAAGTCGACATTATATACTATAGGTTAAACTGCATGATTTGCTAGCGAGTGATTCTGGGTACCTTGCTCGAAACTGTACTCCAACTTGGAAGTTGCCACAGTTGGGACGACACTTACGCAGACAGGGTGGCTTGAAGTGTGTGGAGGAGCTGCCCGAGAAAGCGAAGGCAAAAGTGGTATCCAAGCTGGAGAAGCTCACGGAGCCGTTTCCCATGCTCCACCCATCCTGGGTTCCGCATCACCTTGCAGGCCGCTGGGAGCCAGATTCTGCATTCGGCCGGACTGCACGAGTGACAGGCAAGATCGAGGATGTGCACTACGTCCGCAATTTTTTGGAGCCACTCGGGCCCTACTTCTGTGCCTTCAGCTTTGGCGCAGTGCTCCTTATTATATATACATAAATTAAATAAACAAATAAATGAGGCCGAAGCAGGTCGAGGAGTTCGTGCGAATCATTGACAAGACGTGCAGCTCGGCTCGCAAATCAAGCGTGGAAATGGCGCGCTATTGAAAGTTAGTATATAGTCTAGTAACTCTATATGTATCGTCTAGTCTAGTATAGTATAGCATTGTATAGTATAGTATAGTGATGTGTAGTAAAGTCTAGTCTGGTATAGCATAATGTTTGATATATTAGATATATTACATATATATACATACAAAAAAGTTCGGGGCTGCAGGCGACTGGGAGCGAATGCGAACACGCGACACGCAGGAGTCCGGAGCCAGGTGTTACCACTGGAGCCAAGCGGCTCAGAGCTCTTTGCCGAAAAGGGGTTAAGTGATTTTGTGTTTTGAGGTTTGGGTCGTCGGGCCAATGTCCTTGCGGTCGAAGTTTGATGAGGGCGGCGCCGAGCCCATGACAGAGAGCCCTAGCTGCAGAGGAGCCAGTTGCGGCGTCCACTCAGGCGCTACCAGCCTGGCAGAGCACCTTGGTGGATGCGCTCGGAACGCTGGGAGTCTTCCACCCAGTCCTCTTTCCTGCGAACAGCGTGCGGCTCTCAGCTCTCCGGAAGAGTCCGGCAGTGATGTTGGAGCTCAGTCTATAGGGGGCCACCTTTCCAGCTGCCTCCGCGTTCAACTTCGAAGCCAAGCATGAGCCAGCAACCATCATATGATTCGCAGAGGCACCTTTGCTCCAAACAAATTGATTTTATAGGGACAGTTCCTAGCAGGTCTTACGCTGAAAAGGATCATTCAACATGTCTTATAGGCTGCGGTTGTGTGTGCCGAAGCATTTCTCTCGTTTTGGGATTCATGCAACATTGAGAGCCTCTCGAAGCTGCCAACAATGTGGTATCCTACGACGAAAACCTGCCGGGCCTTTCCCGGGAGTCGACTCGATCGAATCGAGCCGCCCCCAAGCTGTCCAAATAGGCGGATTTAAGAGGGAGGGCTGCAGACCTCGTCTAGTGCTTCGCTAATTCTTCTGGCTTGATGTGCTTTGCTTGTTTGAAGCGCAGTGGGCGAATCATGCTTGTTTGCAAAAGGCAAGCGGCTAGCTAGCGCCACTTAGGGAGGCGAGAAAACGAGAGTTTAGCATTCTAGTTCTTAGGCTGGGTGTCGTGTTTCGCAAACAGGTGTGGTGCAGTTCTATATTGATCCCGTGAATAGTCCAAGTTTTTGCTGAGTTTGACTGCTGGTGCAAAGAGCGCACAGCAGCACGGCAGCACAGGTTCGGCTGAACGCCTACAAGCGTGGATCCCAGCAGCAAAGTTGCGCTCCCTGAGCCGTTTCTGAGAGCTTAGCCCTCGGCCAGGCCTGGGCAAGGCCCGGAGCTCAGTGGAGCCTATAGGCTCCGCCGAGGCTCCGCTTGTGCTCTGCTTGTCCGCAGGCATCTTGCCACACTTGGACGGACCCGTGTACTTCCCACGAGCCTTTCGGCGAGCTTTCAGATGGGCTACCGAAAGACAGAAGAATATGCTCTTGCGTGCACCTCGTTTGCGTCTTGCACAAACCTGCGCTGTTTATTGAGATGATCGTGTTTGCGGTTAAGAGAACGCGGCAAGAAGCTCTTTCTCCACAGAGGTCCTGGCTTCTTCAGAAGTAGCAGGAGACAGGAGACTGATCTAGAAAACGAAGTCGTTCCCGATGAGTTCGCCTTTAGAGAGAGACTGAGAAAGAAAGATTGTGCGACACTCCTAGTCTTCGGTCAAGATTATGTCTGCTCCATACGAGCGGGAGCTTTCTGACTGTTTGTCCAAAGATTGAGATGCAGGAGACCTTTCTTGCTCATTCCAAGATCGCACGTTGCCATAAGAGATAACGGAGCTTGGCGAGTTGGAAATTCAACAGCAATGCGGCTTTGGCGTTTCATGGCAGACGCTGGTGCACATGTTGGGGATGAAATTGCATGCTTCTGGACATCCGCGCAGCCTTCGGGAACGTTATTGTAACAAGCTGTAAAGCCTCTAACTCGGGCCTTCGATCTTGGCACTAAATTTCTAAAAGCTTGACTCCGGCGTTAAGGTAAATTGTTAAATCCCTATCGGCCCTTGTGTTGTTCCTGACTGTGCCGCCGCTGCTCCGAGCTTGACTTCTGCTCTCCGTTCGTGACTTGCTCCTGTTCTCGACTCGTGCGGCCGACTCGCCTCCCGTCCACCACTGTAGATATACACTATAACTTTTATGGAAAAGCTGTCTTTCTCCGTTCACTCAGCTTCTCCGAGGCTGCCATCATCAGCCTCGGTTCGCATTGCATCTTCGACTTCTACCCACGCCTGGGGCCTGCTTTTTGGCAGCTTCTACGCCGTGGGTTTTCCTCCGCGTAGCCAGGCTTCGAGGAGGAGCATCCGCGCGGCTTCACGTGGGATCGAGACAAAGAGGCGAGGCCGAGGCTGCAGAGCTTTTCGAAATCTGGGAGAAAAGCGCTTTGTTAAGGTGCCCTCCTCGCCCGAGCTGCCAGCAGGCACAAGGCACACGGACCGGGACGGTCGAAGCACAGCCGACGGGCTGTTGCGCTTGGAAGGCCTCAGCTGAGTCTGCTGCTTGAGCCCGGAAGTCTGTCACGGCCCCGTTGGTGAGCTGTCCATGGTGCCGCCACCAAACCAATCACTGTGAGGCTCGTGTTCTCTGGCGATGCCTTCGTTCGTCATAGGCCGAACATGCTGGAGGCTGTGAGAAATCAGGCAGATCGGAAGCAGCAATGCCAGGCACGGCATCAAAGCGGTGGAGGAGGACGAGATTAGCAAGGAGGCCGTGATGCCAACTGTAGCACAGAAATCAAGGCTCGCCGTCCTCTGAGGTGAAGAATGCCAAAGACATTGGACTCTCGGTCGGAGACTCGCTGAGGCCATCGGGCTTTTTCCCGTCCGGCAAGAAATGTCACGTTTCCCCGCCCCTGCCCGTCTAGGCGTGGAAGAAGAGTCTCTTTGACAATCAGACATTTACTGCCGCGCTGCAATTGCTCCTCGGTCCATCAGCCCCTTGTGCCCCACTCCCGCTCAGTCCGCTGCCTAATTAAGGCAGTCCGATCTTCTGACAGCGAGCGAAAGACGTCTCCTCGCATGTGCAGGGCTATTGAAGGCTGCGGGCGCATGCAAGCGTTCAACTCATCAAGGAATCGCATTCTTGTGGCTCCAAGCTAATTCGTGCAGAATTTGACAATATGAGCTCACTGAGCTCAATGCTCCGGGTGCGACTAGAACATAGTTGAAGCTCGACATTGGTCAACTTGCACGGCCTTAAGGCACAAGCTTGGCGTGTGGATGTTCAGTAAGCGCGATGATGGCGCTGGCGGAAGCAGCAAGGCCGATGCCACGTGAAACTGCGATGTTGCAGATGTCGTGCTGCAGGACGAGCGACACGAGCGACTTGAAGGCCAAGGGCCCTTGGGTTGGGATGTCCTCTTGCTGCTTGCAGCTGGGCCGGCTTGCAGGAGAACGCTTTGGTTCCGATTCCAAGCGTGCAAGGCGAGGGTTCCTGCAGTGATGCGGGGAAGTGAAGGGGGATGTCGACTGGCAGATACATATGTCCCTTGCAGGGTTGGCCGTGGCGCCGAAAAGGCCAACAGGGCCCAGGCGGAGTAGGCCCATCCTACGCGAGATCCAGGCGGGCAGGCTCCGGGATCTGTGGAAGGCTTTTGTCCGGGATCGTTCGAAGGCGGTGTTCCCTCTTTGCGGGAAGGTGAAAGGATCGGGGAAAGAGGAGGAGGAGGAGGAGAGAAGAAGCCTTAAGGGACTTGCTGAGGAGCCGGGTCGAGATCTGGAGCCGGAAGAGCCGGATCCGGTCGATTACCAGAGCCGCTGGAAGCGCTGGACCGCGGACATCGAGTTCCGCCTCGCCCTCTTCGAAAGCCCGGAGAGGAAGAACCCGGAGTCAGGCGGGCGCGGCCAGCTGGACTCGCAGGGCGTGGGGGAGGCTCTGGAGCTGGAGCCCGAGGCCCGCGAGGACCCGAGGCCCAAAGCTTCCGAGACTTCCGAGCCGGACCCATCTCTGGCGCTCGAGCCCGAGCCGGCCCAGCCGGCCGAGCCCACGGGGGAAGAGCCCTCACCGGCCCGAGGACTGGCCCAGGGCGAGGCCGACTTGTTGCTCTCGCCGGAGACTGGGCCTTGGCCTTCGCCGTCTCCCGGAGGAGACTTCAGCTTCGCACAGGCCCTTGACCTTGAGGATGTTGAGGTTCTGGGTACCGATCCCTCAAGTTCAACCTCGCGACCGGCCTTAAAGGAGCGTTGCATCGCCCGATGGTGCTTCCAGCTGCGGAAGGCGCCCTCGCTCCTCTCAGAGCCTTCCGAGGCTTTCAGCCGCCGCACCCTGGCACTCCATCGCCAGCACATCGTGGCAAGTATCCCCTCATCTATCACATCTACCGCATCTGCCCCTGCCTCTCCTCGATCGAGAGAGGGCGACTTTCACAGCCGTGGCCAGCAGTGGCTCGAAGAGAAGCGCGCAAAGGAGCACCATCTTCGAGAGCAGCATCGGGATTTGGAGCTGCGTGAGTGCACTTTCCAGCCAGTGATGCCTTCTCGGGCAAGTCGCAGTCGGAGCGCTGGGCAGAGCGCGCGCTCGGTCTACGACCGGCAGCGACGGTGGCAGGAGGCGGTGAGGGAGAAGCACGACCGCCAGAGGCAAAGACAGAGAGCTGACGATGCAACAGAGCTGGCAAGGTACAAAACGAAGGGGCAGCCACAAGAGGATGTGGAACACGCCTTCGCATGCTTCCACGAGCGAAACCGAAAGTGGCAAAGCATGCGGCAGGCACGTCAAGCACAACAGCAAAGGCAGCAGCTAGAGAGGTCACCACGGAGAGCAAGCTCTGTGGCAGCGGGCACCACTTCACGGCGAAATCTATGCGCTTCGACTCCGAGAGTACGCCCGGCCTGCTCCGAGGGATAAGAACAGGAGAGAGTGAGTGAGTGGAGAGAAAGACACTTGTTGGTCCTCCTCTGCAGGCTCCCGAAAGTGGCGGTGCAGAGACGACGGGAGGACGTGAGCGAAGGCGCTGCCGCCCGGGGCGGCGGGGGCGGCGGGCGGGCCGTCGCGGCGTTCTGTCTCTTTTGCGCCTCTTGCGCGCAGGGAGCAGGAGCAGCTCGAGCAGCTCGAGCAGCACGAGCAGCACGAGCTCGAGGCCCTGGAGGTCCGAAAGCACCTAAGAGCCCTGCGTCAAGGGCTCCGACTCACCGCCTCAAGCTCCTCGAGCTCTCTGCTTGCGCCTCAGACTCGCAGAGAAGTCGCAGAGAGCCTTCCGGAGTCTTGCCTCTGGCCTTCTCCGCCTTTTTCAGGGGCGCTCCAGTCTGGCAGAAAGCCCTGAACGTGGAGGCGCGCCTGCGGCCTCCTTCTCCAGCCGCACACAAGGCAATAAATAGCCTATGTTATATTCACTATGTCTTGACGACGATGATGGACGGTGAGGTGATGGATAGTGATGCAGACGATGAGAGTCCAGGACGCAACTTCTCGTTCTGCCCAGGGTGTGAACGTACTCTACTCATGTCTTTTGCCAGAGCCTCGTAGTGACTGTCGTAGTGGGTCGGAATCAAGTTCGGGGGAGGGCATATTTCATTGATTGTAGATCTTGTTTAGCTGACCTACCGACTTTGTTCAGTGGGAGCATGCTACGTTTCCTAGAGGCGGTCTTGAGGCATGTGGAGATCAGACATCTGCGAGCTCATCCATTCCTGCACTGCACAAACGCCGGGCCTGGTGCCTGTCTTTCAGCTTCATTCACTGAAGCTCAAGCTTTTGCAACGCCGAAAGTGACAGTATGTTTACATACATGGTGCGTGTATAAAGGTACATTGACGTATAGCTGCACATATGCATATATGCACAATATGAATGCATCTATATTAGTATACACCTGCATATCTTGTGGCACCGACCTCTCGCACGAGCTGCCTCCCGACGGCATTCCCCACTTACGTCAATGCAGATCCGTCCACAGTCCTCAAGGTGCAGGCAAGCACCATCACCGAATTTTGCTTTGCGCACCTTGTGCATTGCACAGAAGGCTTCCGGTGCTTTGGCGCCGCAGATCCCCATTGAACATGTCTGTGAAATAGGTGAATGCTTTCAGTTTGATTCTTGGCGTTGGAGCTATTCTCAAGTCGGTGGTGTCAAATGCAACAATGTCACAATGTTTTTCCACAATAATGAATCGGAAGTCAAGCGATGAATAAATTCAAGAAATGCTACTGTATTAGACACGAATATCATTTCGTTTGCCAGTTGAGCGATTTCCAAGGCACGTGGATGAAGCATATGCAAGCCGAGCTTGCCTTTGTCATTGGGCAGGTGGCACGACTTTTTGGCGCCGGGGCAGCGCCACGCCAACACCGTTGATGATTCCAAAAAGACTCAGCCAAGCCTGACCGTCGCGAGGATTTGGCATCTGATTGCAGCGAGCACGGCATCTCGGAACTGTCTTGGCTCGAGCTAGCTAGGGGAGACGCGATATCTTGGGGTTCGAAATGCATGGCGGGTTGCTGAGACATTTCGGAGCTGTCCTGGCTCGAACTAGGGCTTGTGGTTCGAAGTGCACGGCGCGAGTTGCAGAGAAGCTCTCACAGGGCCTTGAGCACGGACGCCATTCTTGTTAGCACGATTTTGGGAGTTCGAGTTTATCCGGCATGCGCTGACTGCCGGCCTGCTGGGGTCTCCCGGGGCCTTAGAAAGTGCAGGGAATGGCTTCGGAGGCCTGCCGCCCAAAGGTCTTTGTCAGCAATATGTTTGGTCGTTGCATTATTTTGCTTTATTTTGGAGTCGAGTGTAGGCCCAGTGTAGGCTTGGGAGAAGCTCTTTGGCGTGGTGGAAGACTTCAAGGAAGAGCTTCGGAGCTGGAGCTCCAAGGCCACACCCCGGCCGCCTCCTAAAGTCTTCGACAGAGTTTTCGATCAGCTCAGCTCAGGAGCATGCGGCTGTGCAACAACAGGCGGAGGCTTCGGCGGGACTAGCTGCTAGCGATAGCTACCTGCGAGCCTGCAGTGCCGGACCGCCGGCCTTGTCCCTCCTTTCAGGAGGCGGAAGAATTGAAAGGCGTCCTAGAGGTCTCTGAGGCCTGAGAGTTGGCTTCCGAAAGTTTGTGTCTGCCTCCCAGCCTTGCAGGAGCCTTGGGAGCACGTGACTGAACTGCTTCGCAGAGCAAAGGCAAGGTGCCGTTTCATTGCGCCGAAGCTGGAGGCTTGTGAGCGGCGTTATTGCAGGCGCAGAAGGAGCAGCTGTCAACGATGTGCGAGCTCCTTCAGAAGCATGCCAAGCTGTTGGAGGCGGGTTGCGATGCAGATTTCCCATCTTGACAAGCCGGGGAAGCCCGGTACATCCGAGGGTTCCAAGGAGAAGCTGCCACAGGCCCTGCAAGGGCCCTGCCTGCCCTGCACCAGAGATCCCTGCGAACACACACTTCCCGCCCACAGCCGCAGGGTGGCAGTTCCGCGTCGGCTGAGGAACTGCACAGGCCCGTGTCCTGCGGACTCTGCTCAACGCTGATTGTGGTGCCGGAGAGGTTTCTTGTGCCCGCTCTCCAGCAGCTCGCACGGACCTCGGGGACTCGTCGCGTTTCTTGAGAGGGGCCACGGGGGAGCGTTGAAGAAAAGCGCGGGGCCCCGCCTTTTTGTTGGTCCGAGTGTTATAGCCGCACGTCTGAGGCGGAGACTCAGAAGCCCGAGGCAGAGGGGAAAGCGGAGGCCATTGCCCCCCCCCCCGGTCCGTCGGTCGACGTCGGTGGGTATGAGCGACTGTTTTGCTCAGAGCTCAAGTCGGAAAGAAGAGAAGTCAGCTCGGCGCGTCCTGCAGGCCAAAGAAACTCATGAGGCCCAAGAGGGGTCCGAGGAAGAAAAGAAGGTCGTTGGGGGTCGCTCTGATCTTCTGACTTCTGTAACGCTGCCCCCACAGCAGGAACCAGTGCCCCGCTGACAGTTGCCGCAAGTGCATACTGACAGGCAAAGAAGAAGGTGGCCAAGCCCAAAAAGAGCAAGACTAAAGAAAAAAAGGGCCGAGAGGCTGGGCGAGTTGAGGCTTGGGCCTGCTTTTGGCCTCTTGGAGTCTTTCCGAGGAGAGGCACAAGAAGTCCAGCAAGGCCCGGAGCTCCGACCCGCAATCCGTTCCGCAATCGACTTGCCGTTCGCCGGCCTCCTCCATGCTGTACAGCGATCCAGGAACTCGAGTCCGACGGATCGCAGGCGCGGTTTGTAGCGCCAACTTCCTGTCGGATGCCAGCTTTTGTCCAGGATTACTCCGACTATAGTAGCTACTCCAGAACCCCAACGCCTCGGCCCAGACGCAGGTGCCACGTCTGGGGCGGTTTCATGCCTGTTTCGCGGCTCTTTTCCAACAGCGATCGCCTTGACGCACAAGGCGGAAGAGGCGCGTGCGGCGTCGGCGCAGGCCCAGCCCAAGCTCGCCAGGAAGCCCAGAGAGCAGCGGCGTAGCCCAACGCGCCTCAAAGACTGGGGGGAGGGGGGGGCATGGCCGACGTCAGGTATAGCTACACGCCTTCACCGCGGCCTCGTCGGAAGCGGCGTCGAAACCGGGAGGACTGAAAGCATGTTGGTACGGCCGACCATGGGCTAGACGGCTCGGACAGAAGGCAGCTTCCCACATTCGGGTCCTTGCCTCCGTCAACTAGGAACTTCACAGGGCTCTATGCCGGTTCTTTCACGTCTCCGATTATCATGCCAGCACCTCGAACCCTGCAAGGAAGCTCTCGACAAAAGCGCTGGGCTTCGAAATCGCACGAAGTGCCGTACATGCAGAAAACTCTTGCTTCTGTGCAGCAGAAACAACCAGCAGAGATTCTGCCCAAATGCAAGAGTCGCAAACAGCAGAGACAGTTGGAAAAAACGTGCAACTCGCATAGTGTCCACATACCAAGCCTTCCGCGGCGGCGAAAGGCGCACATGCCAAGAACAGTACCGTGATCTCGCATAGTATTGTTTTGCACATGGAGAGTGTTGTTTTGTCGACTGTGTGTGATTCCAGAATAGCCGCTAGGCCTCTAGACGGAACGTGACGTAAGTTCTCGCGTCAGTCTGCTGGACTCAAAGTGCGCCGTCCCGAAGCTATAACGGATACTCCTGATGGGGGAAACTGCAACGAGAAGCGCATGACACGGTGATCAAAGAAGCCTTCGAAAGAGTCACTTTGGAAAGTTTACAGTAGCATCAAATCAAAACCGCGGGTGAGAAAAAACACATGCGATGTCTCGACATGAGCTGTAAGCACAGCACTGCCATCTAATGCCGCTTCGACGGCGGGGTCATCGGGTCATTTGCGGTGTATACGGTTGAATTATCGCAAAAGCGATTCAGCTTCAAAGCATGCCACTTAACAATGACTAAAGCGGCAAGCAAGTCAGTCTCATTTCTTCACGCGAGGCGTGCCCTGCCAGCTTCCGCATGATAGCCAAGTTGAAGCAGATACTGTAGCCGCTCCAAGCCCGTAAAGCAAGAATGCTCAGCTGGTTTCCATGTCCGCCGCAACTAGCAAGGACAAATTGGACGTCGATGGAGAAATTGATCGCTTTGTCAAGGCAAATGATGGCTTTGCAGATTTGAGAAGACATTCTCAGATGCTGTAAGAGCCATCTGTTGTTACCTTGCAATCTTGGAGCAGTGGCATTCAACAATTCATGACTTGTGCGAGGTGAACAAACTGGAAGAGCGATGCGAGAAAATTCTGCGAGATCTGGATTCGTCGTTGGCTTGCAAGGCATCTTGAGTTAATTTGCGTGCCCAACTGACTGTGAAGTGCTTCTGAGTCGCTGTGTCTGTGCCTGTGGTATATATACAGTAAAGCCGCGTTTCGTTTCGGCTCGTTTCGGTTTCTCGGATGGGTTTTGACTCGGTTTCGGTTCGCGCGGTT
>CAJNJA010013439.1:0-12658 GCA_905231915.1 Symbiodinium necroappetens | reverse complement strand
TGTGCAGGATCAGCTGAAGCATGTGCGGCAGATCCAAGCATCTGATTGTGCGTTTGCTGCCATTCTTGGTGATGGGTCCGTCGTGACCTGGGGTGATCCTCACAATGGCGGTGACAGTCGTGCTGTGCAGGATCAGCTGAAGAATGTGGAGCAGATCCAAGCCTCTGGCCGTGCTTTTGCTGCCGTACTTGGCGACGGATCGCGTGTGACCTGGGGTGATCCTCACAATGGCGGTGACAGTTGTGCTCCGCAGCACCAGCTGAAGAATCCTTAGTTGCTGACGCTCGCAGTCGCACAGACCTCGAGCAACCGAAAGATTCTGACATCGAAGCGCCGATGTGGGACTGCACCAAGAGTCCAAGAGTGCTACTTAAACTTAAACCTTAAATCCTTAAATCCTAAACCCTAAAGCTTTCTGCGCCGTATGTCAAGGCTATGTATAGATTATAAACGGCCTGTAAGCTTACAGGCCCAAATACCTCATCATCATCAACTGCCCCAGTTCCTTACTTACAGCACTACTTCAAAGATCATGGGACTTAGTAACTATAAGGAAACCATACACACAATTACTTATTTAAAATACTTCTGTTTGCCTTGCTTAGAACCTTAATTACTAAACCCTAAACCCTAAACCCTATATAAGCCTAAACCTTAACCGAGATCCCCCAAGTACCATCCTGAAACCAAGTACCGAATTATCAGGTCCTTAAACCATTGGGGCAATGCTCATTCAACAGGCATGAAAAGGCACTGTGGAGGTTGAGGGCTTTGGGGTTTAGGGGTTTCGGGCTTGGGGTTTATAGAGTTTAGGAGTCATGCAGCTGGTGTCTATGATATAATATTTGTGCCCCTTAGGCCCGTAGGAATCCTGTTTCCTTTAATTTGATCATTTTGCAAAAGTCTGTGTGTCCCTCAGGAATCCTTTTTCCTTTCATTGCCGCCTATGCCCACGTGGTTGTTTAACACGTGTTTTGTTCGTATGGGCTTCACCGGCTTTTATAGCAATCAAATTTCTGAGCAAAACACCCATGTAGGTACCGTGCTCTTTGAAAGACATTAAGTCAAACTTCCAACGTACGTCAGGAATCTGACGACAGGGCAGCGACCGACGAGGATGGTGAAGGCTGGATTGGGTATGATGTTGAAGCCTGAATAGTACGGAAGCCCATTCATGACTATAGTGAGTTAATATGCTCGGAAACCTTGGCCTGTAATGGTTAAAGCGCCGACATTCGATGTGTTTTCTGGGCAGGCAAGGTTTGGCTTTTTCGCTCGGTCGCGCAGAGGTAACAGGGTCTGTGTGTTTAAAGCTTTGCTGGGCGGACCACATTTCAGCTTTGGGTAGATATCGGTGAACCCTTCAGAATGAAAAGGTGAATCACTATGGAGCCAGGGAACTTCGCGACTCGGTTAGTATCCAGGCCCTCTCCATTAATCTCACGGAAAAAACTCTAACAGCGCTCCAGCCCGCAACGTAAACCCCGAACCCAAAACCCTGAACCCGGAACCCTAAATAAACCCGCAGGAGGAAAGTTCGCCACACAGCCTGTATCTCAACATATGCAGTGGTGCCACCCTTTTGTCCCGGTGATGTAAGTCCCCTAATCCCTAGACCCTTCACGAAACAAAACCCACAAACCCTCCTGCCTCAACCCTAAACCGAGGCGCGAGGGTCTCGGTGTGTCTATGCCTCTATCACCCTCTAACACAAGACCCCGTCTAACAGAGACCCCTGTCAGACAATCCTAGGCTAAACCCCAAACCCTATGATGACCCCAAACCCTAAACTCCTAAACCCGTAAATCCCTAAACCCTAAGCCCCAAAACCCTAAACCCCGAAAACACTAGACCCTAAACCCTAAACCAGGTCTTACTCAAGACTTGGCTGTTTTGCAGAGGCTTGGATGCTAAAAAGTCCCTACCCTGATATGACTTACATACACGCATATACATATGTACAATGTGTGTATATATAAACATGATAGCATATGCTGAGTTCACATAACTATGTATGTGTATATGTATGTATGTATGTATGTATGTATGTATGTATGTATGTATGTATGTAGGTATATATATATATATACATACATACATACATATACATATATGTGTATATATAAATATACACATATATGTATATGTATATACATATATACATATACATATATATATATATATGTGTGTGTGTGCGCGTGTGTTTGTGCTCATGCTTGTGTTGTCGTTATTGCCTTTTCCTACTCTTTCTACTTAACTACTAGACACAAAGTTAACACCCCGAACCCCATACCACAAATCCTTAGCCCTAAACCCTTTTTTCAAAGTGGACCCTAAAAGCCAAACCCTAAAGCTTTAAACCCTAAACCCTCGAACCCATTAAGGCCCCCAAAGCCGAAACCCTCCCTCAGAAAGCCCAAGACCCTCTGCTTTTTGTAGGGTCCCTATAAATCCCATATTAGGCTTTATGGTAAGAACCTACATAACAGGTGGGTTTTAGGCTAAGGTAAATCCCATCAAGGGCCTTACTTTAAGACCTAAACCCTAAACCCCACACCCCAAGCCCAAGACCCTGTTAGGAGCCATAAGGTAAGCTTTGGACCTCTTAGGAGCCGTAGGGTAAGCCCTAAATCCCATTAAGGGCCTTACTTTAAGACCTAAACCCTAAACCCCCAAATCCCGTTAAGGGCCTTACTTTACCCCCTTAGACCCTAAACCATAAATCCCATTATGGGCCTCACTTTAATGCGGTTTCAGGCGCCGATTCCAGCTCTCTGGAGCGCTCCCGAGCTCAAGGAGTGGGGCGCCTCGAGCTGCAACGAGAGTTTAAGTTGTTTAGTGTGTTAGCGTGTCTTTAGGGGTGTTTAGAGGTTTAGGGGTTTTTTAGGTTTATTTTAAGGGTTGTTTTAGGTGTTTAGGGGTTTGGTGGTTTAGGGTTTTTAGGGGGTTTTAGGGTTTTTAAGGGTTTAGGGGTTCAGGGGGTTGGGGGTTTAGGGGCTTTTAGGGTTTTAGGGGTTTAGGGGTTTATGGTCTGCCGTGGAATAGCGCCTACAGGAGATAGTACCTTCGACAGGGCTGTGTCGAGTGCATCGTCCTACGGCGATGAGCTGTGGCAGCCTGTCTATAGAAGGCTTTTCAGTCTTTCTCTCCCTCTCCACGCGGCAAACCACCCAAACCCTAAGCCCTAAAACCTAAACCCTAAACCCTAAACTCCAAACCCTAAACCTTAAACCTGAAACTCCACACCTGTTCTTTTTTGGTTCTGGGCTTAAACGGTTCTTCCGGGCAGGGCAGGGCAAGGGGCAGGGCCTTGGTCGGTTTTCAGGAGTTTTAGGGTTTCAAAGGTTCATGTTTAGACTTCAGGAGTGTTTGAAGTTTGGAAGTGTAGGATTCAGGAGTGTTTGGAGTTTGGAAGTTGAGGGTTGAGGAGATTCAGGAGTTGAGGGCTTTGGGTTTAGGGGTTTAGGGGTTTTGGGTTTAGGGGTTTAGGGTTTAGGGTTTAGGTTGCGTGTTTAGGTTGACCTGAAGTGTAATTACGAGGTTTAGACATGTATGAAGTTCAGTAGTGCAGAAGTAGGATAGTCTTGCTTATTCGCCTTCACGTACAAGTTGAGTAGCATTCCTCAACCTTCAGGACGACATGTACCTTAAACGTGTTTCAGGCTCAACTACCCGTAAGGGTCCATGTACCCAAATAGCATTTGGCCCCAAAGTGCCTATATAGGAGCTACTTCAAGGCTTTATTTAAGGCCACAGTATATGCATTTGGGCACGTGGACCCTTAGGGTACCATATAGGGAGTCATGGTAGAAGAGTATTGGGCTCTTGTCATTTTGTCGTTTGCCATAGGCGACTTTTTTCTGGTATGCTGTCTTACGGTGGTTCGGATCTGTATATCGAACAGCAGGTAACCTGGAGAAGGGGGTTAGGGCATGAACGCTAAACAAGGTTTAGGGCATGATCTTATTATATAGTAGAAGCCCAAAAGTTGGAAGCCCAATAGCCTCAATCCCTAAGAGCAATGTATAAGGAATCCCAGCACCATTTGTCCTGAATCCAGTTTTCAGTTGTTTGGGGTTGACTATATGCAGGATGCCTCCCCAATCGATGCCGGCACCCCGCCGAGGAGACGTTGGGGGCTTCTCTTCTGGATTCCTGGGTTCAGGGTGTCATTTGCCTTACCCTAAACCCCAAACCTTAAAATCCTAAACCCTACACTCTAAACCCTATAAACCCTAAAACCTAAACCCTAAACCGTAAACCTTAAACCCTAAAACCCTAAAGCCCTAAAGCCCTAAAAACCTAAAGCCCTAAAACCCTAAAAACCCTAAAAACCCTAAAACCCTAAAACCCCCAAAACCCTAAAAAACCCTAAAGCCCTAAGCCCAGGCATCCCTATGGCGGCTTGGCCACCGGTGCTGTGCAGTTCTTGGGCCTCCGCCTCGATTACGTCCTGCGCCTTCGCCCGCAATGGCCCGGAAAGCGGCCACCTTGGTCTTAGGGTTTTAGGGTTTTAGGTCTTTAGGAGTTTAGGGTTTTTGGGTTTTAGGGTTTAGGGTTTCAAAGTCTACCCAGACCACCGAAAGGATCTAAAAAATAGATCCCCTAAGGGAGTTCCTTTAAAGTACCCTTAGTAGTATAGGGTCCCAAATTAGGGGATCTACTGAAAGTCTAGTGAACCTTAGACCCTAAAGTCTACTTGGAGGCCCAGGCGACTTAGTAAGTCGGTTATGGGGTTATAATTGGGTTAACTCTATTTAGGGTACTTATAACTCCACTTATACTTACTAAGTCCCCGGGGCCTCCAAGTACCTCAAGCCCTAAATCCAAAATCCTAAACCTTAAACCCTTAAACCCTTAAACTCAAGGCTTAGGCCGCCCACCTCCCTGGGTGGGCGGCGCTAAGGCCCCTCGACCTCGATGGCGCAGAGCCCCATGTTCCCTCAACCCGAAGCGCTTCAGTCTAAGTCCTAAGGGAAATGAAGTTCCTAAACTTTCAAGTCCTGAAACCCCGTCGACCTACATGCCAACAGATTTAGGCCCTGAGCCCTGAACCCTAAAGGCCCACACCCTTCTAAAGCCAGCATTTGCCGAACTCCTGTAAACATCCCCCAGCCCCCCTTAGTAGCTGAATGAGTGCACTTTACCTTTTTGGGGATAGTATGATCCCTTATAGAACTGAAAGTGTACACTTTTTTGTGCTTATGAACTCAATAACTAAGATCCTTAACCTTTTGAAACTTGGAAACCCTTAACCCTTAACCCATAAACCCTAAACCCTTAAACCGTAAACCTTATGAGCTCAGCAACTCTCAACCGCTGAGCCCCGGTAGCCCCAAGACCTTCGACGTCTCACGTGTGCAGTTTAGGGTTTAGGGTTTTAGGGCTTAGGGGTTTAGGGTTTCAGAGTTTAGGGTTTAGGGTTTTAGGGTTTAGGGTTTAGGGTTTTAGGGTTTAGGGTTTTAGGGTTTAGGGTTTAGGGTGTTTAAGGCCAGGGACGTTGCAGCCACAAAGACAGACGAAGAAGCTGCATCGGAGCTCAAACCGCCAAAACCCCTCCAGTTAAAATCTCACACACACACAACGATGCATAGATACCAACAAACAAACTATGCAAGAGACAAACCCAAAACATCCCAAAACTGAAACCCTATAAGCCCTAAACCCTAAACCCTGAAGCCCTAAAATGCTAGAACCCTAAAACCCTAAACCCTAAAACCCTAAACCCTAAACATCCTATAGGCCCTATAGACCCTAAACCTTCCGGAGGAAGAAGCTTCAAGTTCGACTAGACCAGGTGCCGATCTCCCTTCATTTGGGGGGGGGGGGAGGCTTAGGGTTTATTGTTTTAGGGTTTTACTTAGTGTCTGGATGACTACACTTTAAACTTGTTGGGATACTATGATCCCTTATAGGACTGAAAGTGTACACTTTTTTTGTGCTTGAGAACTCAGCAACTAAGTTTATGGATTTTGGGCTTGGCGTTTAGGGTTGTAGCGTTTAGGGTTTAGGGTGTGAATTCAGGATTTAGCGTTTAAAGGTTCAAGTTGGCATGAGGGATTGTGATTTGAGGATTCAGCGCTTTAAGGCGTAGTAAAGTTTAGGGATTTGAGGTTTGGGGTTTAGGGTTTTCACTTTTAGGGTTTGGGGCTGAGGCTTTAGCGTAGGGGATGGTGATAAGCCGACGTCTGATGTAACGGTTCCTTTAGGGCCCAGAGGACATACGGATGATGATGTGTTATCCTGCAGCGGAATATACCATCCTGGATTTTTCTGGTTGTGTATACCTCTATCCCCCAAGTGCCTAAAACCTCAGACCAAGCAGACACAATACCCTAAAACTCAGACCAAGCAGACGCAATACTTACAGAAATAGAAGCAACCATACAGAAGACACGTCACCCTAAACCCTAGAGCAGGTGCTGGCCACCCTTCCGACACGCAGTGAGCCTTTTCAGAGATTGGTGGAGGCCTACTCGGCGGCTGATCAAAATCAACCCTTAACCCTAAAACGCTTCTCCAGAAAAACCTAAAATATTATAAACCCTAAGCTTAACGGTCAGAGACAATTCGGCCGTCCCCTCAAAAGAACTTGAAAGTGTTCTCTGTTAGTCTAAGGGTATTATGTTATAGAGGTTTATCAGGGATGTATAGAGCTTTATAAACTGTGAGGATTCTACAAGGACTGTAGAAGAGCTCTTTTAAGTATGTTCTCAAAACAATACTAGGTTTCTGTTGGAGGTCCATCGGGTTGTGTAAGGCTTCTATACGTTTTTCGGGCTGCGGAAAGGGATAAACAGAGCTCTTTGAAGGTTCTACAGGGAACACCCTATATCAGTTGCTCTTGGGTGGCATGTCTTGACCTGACCGGAAAAGGTCCCGAGTACTTACGTGACTGATGTGGGGGGGGGGGGGATACCTGCTGAAACCTTAGAATGGTAATTCCTATTATCAAAACCCGACTATACTACCATGTGGCTACTTAAAACCCTTTGGGTGACGGTCGGAGGATTCAGGATTGTTTGTTTATTATGCTCCTAAAGTTCCACAGCACCTATATAGTAGAATGTACGATGTCTATGTTCGGAACTGTTATTATGATTGTGTGAGATTTAGGGTTTAGTTAGGGTTTGCATGATCCCGAAGCCCTGCATACATAGATATTGCCAGGTCGGCCAGTAGTGCTCTGGTAGTCTTACTTGGGTATCCATACAAAGGGCACCCTTATCGATACTCCTAAACCCTGAACCCTAATCCCTAAACCCTAAACCCTAAACCCTTATTGATACTGGGGAACTAGCGTAACACACAAACCCTGCCAGGAGGAGGGACAGGAGATCGCGAAGGCTTGGCGCTGACGCGGTTGTTCAGTTTTTGCTTTGTTTTGTTTGTGTGTGTGTGTGACACTCTGTCTCTCTCTCTCTCTCTGTGTGTGTCTGTGCGAGCGCAGGTGCGCAAGTGTTGGTTGGAGACATTAGGGCTGAGGGCTCATAGGGTTTATGCCGGTTTTTTCAGGAGTCAACACCTGATCGACATGCGCACTTTCATTCCAGGCCCTGATATATTCGGATCCCATTATATATATGTTTCGTTTTAAGGCAGGGAGGTTCAAAATTCTGGGTCTCCCCTTGGTCCTCTTTTTCGGGCTGTATAGGTTCGCTATAAAGCTATCCAGTTCGCCGTCTTTGTCTCCTGGGTTACTGAGGATCGAATTTGGGAGTCAAGAAACAGCGTTGGAAGGGTCGCGGTTGTCTTGTTGCAGAGGAGCCTGAAGCCATTCGAGCGCACTGACGCTGCATCTAGATGTCGTTGCTACCCCCGTTCGCCCAACTCTGTAGCCACAGTCCAGGTCCCACAGGGCATGCTTTAAGTAAGTTGCCTGTGTGTGCAGAGCCTTCCTCCTGCATTATGCACCGAATACCGCATGGAAAGTGGCGGCCGCACCAGTTGCTGAGCATGCTGAGGCTACTATCTTCACACACTGGTGGTAGCATCGCAGCGCGTCACACTTCAGCACAGACATGCAGACGCCCAGCGTCAAGCTTTGGCAGGTGCTGACTAAGGCTGGGGCTTTTGACAGCTTGGAGTCGGAGGTTAGGGCTGAGGGGTTTATAGCTTCGGGACTTCGGGACCAGAGATACATGACCTATCCAAGTAGGGGCTCTACACACTGACTTACATACTTTTTCATACATTTTTCATGGATCTCCATATGGTACCTGAACCTTCTTCTAGGGCGTGATAGCAATAGGATAGCTTTCTTTGGTTTGCTTACTTGGATCATCGGTGGACTAGCTGACAAGTCGTTGGAGGGACCCTATCAATATCAAGTTTCGCAAACTTGGTATACACAACCCGAAACCCTAAACCCTAAACCCGAAAAAGACCAAGCCCACCCGAAACTCTAAGCCCCGATTGGTAGAAGAGAAGATGTCGACGTGCAGAATCCGCAGAGGCTGCCCAACAAGCTTTGGCTCAGCTGGAGGACCGCTCCGTTTCCTAGGTAGTATTAGGGGACCTTATTGAGAGGGTCTTTCTCCCCAAGGGTCCCCCTAATCCCAACTCCCACCGTTAAGGGCTTCTTCAAGGATTCTTGTAGCCTTAAGGACGAGAAGACCCTTAAATGCAGGGGCCCTCTACTCATATACTATGAATCCCTGTATCTTTTCGGGTGCATTGCGTCCTTAAGGAACTGCTCTTTCAGAGTGTTACAAGGCTTTCTGTGAGGGTTCCTTGAAGCAGGGCTGTTTACCAAACCCGAAACCCTAAATTTCTACTAAACCCGAAACCTTAAATTTCACTAAACCCGAAACCCTAGCTTTTACTAAACTTGAAACCGTAAATTTGCTAAACCCGAAACCCTAACTCTTGCTAAATCCAAAAGGCTAAAACCCTATTGGGTTTGAAGTTCAGCGGGTGTATCAAGGGACAAAAGGAGAGACCCTTCCTTGGGGTTATATAGGGGCTTTATGAGACTATATAAGGGGTATATAAGGGTTATAGTAGGGTATTAGGATTAGGGGTCCCTTCCAGGGGTCCCTCCTATTGCCCTAAACCCTAAACCCTAAAACCCTAAAGCCCTAAACCCCTAAACCCTAAACCCTAAATCCCCTAAACCCTAAACCTTAAACTCCTAAACCCCTAAGTGTAGGGTTTGGGGGTTAGGGTTTGGGGCTTCGTGGCCGGGAGAGGCCCACGTAGATCCATGGGACTTCGCACATAGGCTGTCTAGGGTTGAGGGTTTTAGGGTTTACAGGGTTTTAGGGTGTTTTTGGGTTTTTGGGGTTTTGGGGGGGTTTTATGGTTTAGGGCTCTAGGGTTTTAGGGCTTGACTTGAGGGCTTTAGGGTTTTAGGGTTTAGGGTTTTAGGGTTTATGGTTCTAGGGTTCTAGGGTTCTAGGGCTTTAGGGTTTTAGGGTTTAGGGTGGCCAATACCCGTGCCGTAAGGACGAACAGACACTTAAAAAGTAGGGGCCCTTTTCTCGTATACCTATGAACCCCTCTATGGTAGTTGAACTTTAACCGTAGATTTCGTTCTTAAGGTGGGTTTAGGGCTGTTCAGGGTTTAGGGTTCAGGGTTGAGGGTTTGGGGTTAGTAGCCTTTGGCGTTATGCGAATAGTACTTACAAGTCTACTCAGAACGTGCTTACTAGGTCGCCCGATCCTCTAGACCCCCACACCCTTTGCCTTTTTTGGAGTCTCCCTCTATGATGATGAGGCTGAATATTTCAGACCTGGAACTAGCAGGAGCAACTGTCACCCAGCGCTTCATTGGCAATTGACGCGCGGTGCAACCTCACCCGCGTCGGCAGCTTGTGTGGCAAAATTAGTTTGGTTTAGGCGTGCAGCTCAGGTTATGAAGAAACCCTAAACCCTGAACCCTAAACCCTACCTAAACCCCCCAATAGGCAGGCAAAATACTGGCCCCACACCTCCCTCTGAAAGGCTCTACTGTAGATACTTTTGGGGTCCAGGTAGCCGCCCAGCCCAGATTCATTGCAAGCGGCTGTGGAGGGTTTTGGGGGTCTTCTTCATAATTTAAAACCAAAGCCCGCATGCTCCTCTGGAGTCCTCAAGCCTAGCCACGGTTTAGGGTTTAGGGGTTTAGGGGTTTAGTGTCTAGATGCTAAGGCGCGGGCGAAGCGACCGAGCAACAGCATAACCGTCGTGGTGGAGAGGCTCGAAGGGATGTATGAGAAAACTCTAAACGAGACTCTAAACCTTAAATCCTACCCTAAACCCTATACCCTTAAATCCTAAGCCCCCCAAACCCTATAAACTCTAAACCCCCCAGAAACTCCAAGCCCCTATATAAATCCAGCACTCTGGGTTCGGGCCGGTTCTCCTTAGGGCCCTGGAGTATGGTTGCCTTGGGTTTAGGGGGTTTTAGGGTTTTAGGGGCTTGGGGCTTTAGGCTTCAGAGTTTTAGGCCTTTGGGTGGAAAGGTCTTGCTTTGCTTTGCGGCTGTTGCTTTGGCAGATTCTTCGTTTGGAGTTGTTTTGGAGGTCTTGAGGAGTTGGGAGTCTCAGAAAACGTGGCTATCCCAGGGTTTAGGGTGTTGGGTTTAGGTTTAGGGGTTTAGGGTTTGGGGTTTAGGGCTATCAGAGGTATCCACATAAAAATTTGTTGACATTGTTGGGGATCGCTATGATGCAGATGTTGGCAGGACCGGAACTTGAACGCATCGATGATGAGGCTCCCAAAACAGTCGCATAATTCAGCACAGGCCAAGCATGCATGTAGGCAGATGTGTTCGAGCAAGAAACCGACACGCGCGCATGCGTGCATGCAGCATACGTGCAGACATGCAGACTGGTGTTTGCATGTGTGCTTGTGTATCGTCTCTCTCTCTCTCTCTCTCTTCCCTCTCCCTCTCCCTCTCTCCCTCTCTCTCTCCCTCCCCCTCCCCGTCTCCCCCCCTCCCTCTCCCCCTCCCTCTCCCTCTCCCTCTCCCTCTCCCTCTTCCCTCCTCTCCCTCCCCCTCCGCCTCTCACCCCTCCCCGGGGTAGACCGTGTGTGAAATGCTGTACTTTGGACCCTACAACCTGAAACCCTCTATACCGAGTCACGGTGCAGGGCGAGAACAACGCGGCTGCAACTCTGCAACTCACCAGAGGTGCATCGGGAAGCCGGAAAGTTCAACGGTTTAGGGTCCGCGGTTTAGGGGTTTGGGTTGGGGGTTTACCAGCACCCCCCAACTACCCTCTATTCTACCCTAAATACCCACTATTAAGGATCATAAGGGCTCCATTAGAGGGTACTTCGGGGGGTGCTGGTAGGGTTTCACACTTGAGGCCTAAGGGTACCAGGGCTTGGAATCTCCTGAAAGACCTTTTGGGTCTTTGGTGGCTCAGAATTCTAGGCTCCTGAGTAGTACCCTTTTGCCCTTGTTATTTTAGGGTCCCCTCCTGAAAGCCGAATATTAGGCAAAAGGGTACCCTTACCATGAAGTGGCTACTTAGGAACCTAGCTTTGGTGGCCCAGACTTCCTACAAGTTGGAAGGAAAGCAAGCTGAGACGCACAGCCACAAGCGGCGGCCCGTTCCAGTATGAGAAGCCTCATGCGGACTTTTCCTCGGAGTTTTTGTTGGCAGGTAGTGGAGGCCGATCCTCAATTTGCCGCGTATGCCCGCGGGTGCGTTGCCAAGGCATCGATCGCCAGCAGGTGGCAAATGCAGCACAGGTGATGAACAAACTCACCTAAACCCTAAACCCTAAACAGATGCCATGGAGAAGGATGCTTTCGAAGCCGTTGGCCGCGTGTCGCTGGATGATTGTGTTCTCTCTCCAGCCGAGCTTTCGGAGACGAAGTTTAAAGATATAAGTTCTGTCAAAGTAACAATTAAGGGTTATAAGTCATTAAAACAAGTATAGTATAGTTGCCTTATTCATAAACCTTAGATACTAAGTGTAGAGTGTCCTTATTCATAGCCTTAGATACCAGGTCCCCGGATCCTCCCAGTAGGTCAAGATATCAAATCATGCTGGTGGCCATGCCAGAAAATGGCTCAGTCTGCAGCATGCCGAGCGGCATCTCGTCGACTTTATAATGTACCTTAAGGAGCTGAATAACTACCCTAAGGCTCGCGGATCCTTGTAGTCTAAGGTTAGAAGTATATGGGCCCCGAATATGGACCCTTAGGCCTTTCTAGAGACCCTGAGTGGTACATAGAGGGTACCGTGTACCATAACTGCTATCGTACTGTTCTACTAGCGGCAGTTCTTTACGACACATGCTGTGAGACTGCTCTGTAGTCCATGTTCCAACTGTCTGAGGTTCACTATATTTGAGAGTTTCAGCGTTATAGCAGGTGTATAAGGATTGCAGGGTTAAGGACCCATACTAGGGGCCCATGCTTTCAATCTAGGGATAGAAGTACGGGTCCCTAATATGAAAGGTACATATAGGGTATATAGCAGGTGTATCAGGATTGCAGGGTTAAGGGCAGATGTACTTGGAGGTTCATGGTTAGTTATAAGTGGAGTTATAAGTAGGGTAACTATAGGTATAACCCATATTAGGGGACTTATAACCCACTTATAACTACCCATGAACCTCCAAGTAGGGTTTAGGGTTTAAGGTTTCAAGAACCCCAAGGATCACCCTGCTTGTCTCTGCCCTGCAGCTGCTCGCTGCTGCTCCCCAGCGTCGCCAGGG
>CAJNJA010013438.1:0-12658 GCA_905231915.1 Symbiodinium necroappetens | reverse complement strand
TAGTAGTAGTAGTAGCAGCTGTGGTGGTAGTAGAAGTAGTAAACACACATCGACGACAGCAGCAGCAGCAGCAGCACGGCAGCAGCAGCACAGCAGCAGCAAACCTAGCACCACTACCACAGCTACTCCTCCGCCTGCTGCTGCTGCTGTTGCTGCTGTTGCTGCTTCTGCTGCTGCTACTGCTACTGCTACTCCTCCTGCTGCTACAACTACAATTATTGCTAATTGCAACTATACTAATTACTACCAGTACTGCTACTGGTAGTACCATCATAGATACTGTCCTGATCACTACTAGTATAACTCTTGCTACACCGAGCCCGGCAGCAGCAACAAGAACAACTACTGCAGCAGCAAAAGCAGCCGCACCCGGCAGCAGGGACGGCATGACGAGAGGAGCACAGGCAGTTGCTCATGATTCATGATTTACCACACCACAACTATTTGTGGAACCGCAATTGGCACAAGCTTCTCCAGGGCACGGGCATGACGATGATGCCGTTGGCTGCGGCCATCGCCAGGCACTGAGTCTCTGCTTGCCTCTTGCGAGCTTTGCCTGAGGTCAGAAACTTGACATAAGTGTAGCATCATTACGGTTATGCTGCTTTCGTTGATGGCGGAGGTGCAGAAACATGCAGTGGTAGGAGGAATTGACCAGTGACCGGTACCGCCAATATCATCATTACCACGACTATTTCGACTATGATCCAGAATACCGTCATCATCATCCAGACATCCTCACCATCATCATCATCATCTTCATGACCCAACAGCATCAACATCATGAACACCTAGTTCTATTCTCATCGTGATGCTGCCGTCTCCGATTCCTCCGCCCTTTCTCTCGGGAAGTTGTACAATCACTGTGAGTGCCGCTGTCCAGACACTAAGGGGACAGTCGTCATCAATAAACTCAGGATCACAGCAGCATTCCCAGTGCAACACTGCTATGTTACATGGAAGGTCTTCGATTGGGGGGCATGTTGCATAAGACGGAAGCTGATTCAACGCATCAGCTGGTTCTCTATCTAGTGGAGCTGTGTGCGACTTTGATTGGCACGATATGGCAGTTCCGTGGTATTGAATTGAGGTCTCCTGACTTTCCAGGCCTGCAGGGCCTGCAAGCTGTGTCGTGAGCGCTCGCTTCAAGTACTTTCTGAGAGCCCGACGCATGGAGGCCTCGCGACATTCCTCGTGCCGGTGGAGGAGTCAGACAGGACCGAAGCGCAGGAAAGAAGTGCATTGCAGGCTGCTGCTCGCTACAACCCACACTGCCCACGGCAAAAGCCCTGGACCTCGGAGCTCAAAAATGGCGGCTCGACCCCGTGCTCCTTGGCCCAACCAGCCAAGCAGTCGCGCAGCAGCTGGCGCTTCGCCCTTGGATACATGTGGCTGCGTGTAAGCTGGCATCCATGCTGCACGTTTACACGAGGCATGCAAGGACAGAAATCGCGAGACAGGCGGGTTTAGATGTCGTGATGTCTGTCCGTGTCCCTGCTTTGGCCTCTACTCCCTAGTTAGACTGACATGAAGTTGACGGGTCGAGAAGGCAGAGCAAGCCTTCGCTTCGTGGCTTAGCCTAGAGTCCTAGAGCTGTTCACCATGCAGACCCAAACTGGGTACCAGCGACGACTAGTATGGTTGGCATTTTGATCCAGCACAGCCCGAATCTCAGCCACGCACCGCGCCAGCCGCTGATCCGACGTATTCCACCTGAGTCCAGCAAGAGCTGAAGCTCAGTGCCTCGCTGCGAAGAAACGATCGCAACCGAAGAGCCGAAGGCTGCGAAGCCGTGCGGACTTGTCCTCCGCCTGGCGTTTCAGCAGGCTCGTGAAGCGCCGGAACGTGGGCTGTTAAGGGGTGTGAACCTCTGTGAGAGATGCTTCAACTACAAAGCATGCATACTAGAACACGAGAGAGAAAGAGGCGTAGCAAAGCGGGACAATAAAGTAAAGTATTGCAGCGATAGAGAGAGAGAGAGAGAGAGGGAGACAGACTGATGGATCGACGGAATGATACCGGGCAGAGTTGCAGTGCACTTGGGGGAGAGTCAGTGAGAAGCGCAGATGCCCGGCCAAGTGTCTCGGAAGCGAGCTGACGAGCATGGCTTCTGAGGAGGTTATTCTCAGCAGTAGCGCCTTTCTCTTGGTCAGGACTTCTTGCCAGCCATGCCAGCATGTCAGGATTTCTGACCTTGGGTGGTTTCGGGGATAAACTTGTCTCATGCGACAATAATCGGTACAAACCTACGGCATCTTTGGTGCTTTCCCGTCTGCATCCATCGAACCACTCCACTGATGCTGCAGGCGAACATGCAAATACAGCATCTACTGTGCGCCACAATTCCCGACGAGACGAACTGCGTTCACTGGAGATGTCACATGTAGTGTAGTTATCGCCTCCAGTCCAGCAGCAGTTGTTGCTTGCCACTCAGCCAACGACTGCACAGTTCGGGAAACGACCCGCTGGCCTCCCACGAGGATCCAACACCATGTGCCTAGAGATCCTTGCTCTTACACAGCAGGTAGCAATGTAGATGTTGACTCATCGACTCATCGTGAGGCCTGTGGCACTCCAAGTAAAGCCACCAGGATCCAAACAGATACTTACTTGTACGTGCCGCTGACAAAGCATTCCTGCCGCTTAAATTTCTTCGCATCTCGAACACTCGGCAGTGGAGTGATGGACCGTCTCACGTTCCAAGCGTTCGAGCTCTCGGCAACTTCGCGCACATCGTGCGAACTCTCCAACCGATCGCACCTACAGCCCACACAACTGACACCCTCACTTTGTGCGAGCCTTGTGCATGGCTGTAGTGCCGCCGCCGGCTGGAATGTAGCCAAGAACGCCAGGCCTTCATGCATAGGCGCACCGGCACCACTAAAAGCATGTAGAGTCTAGAGCGTCAAGTAGGCTATGTTCCTGCGAGAACACCGAGCAGAAATCTTTTGAGAAGCACGAAGACTCTCGCTGCAAGGAAAACGGAGCCTGGCTCTTCAAGCCCTTCCTCATCAAAACAGGTTCAGCGAGCCAAAGGAAACGACATGGCTAATGCTGCCTGGCTCTTGACCTCTTCACGTCTCTCCCTCTGCTGAAGTCCAAATCGCCAGCCTGCCAAACGTCCCCACATCTCCTCCGTTGTTCACGGATCGCAGCACGGTTGGCAGCACGGCGGCTGGCACGAGCGGCCTGCAGGCAATCACCCTCCTGAGGCCACGTCCTTTCTATGCGTCAACTGGATATCTGCCATAATGCAAACATGATCAGAGTTGCGAGTTGTCCGGACATGCATTGCGCTTCGTGTACCTACCTGCACATTGCGATCCGACGACTAGGCGGCGGTGGGGGTGCCAACTGATATGCGGTCGAAACACTCATCTCGTTGCTCAGATATGCAGGCTTGAATACTTTTCAAAAACCTACAAGGCTTCCATATGCTTGTGTCTTACCTGCCTTGTGGATTGTGGATCCCACAACAAGACAGATTTGAAGATCGAAGATCCGTCGCCGGCCTTAGAGCCCCGGAGCCAACCTCTAAGAGCCGCTTGTTGGAGCCACCTGCAACCAGGACATATGCTCGGTTTTACAAGGGGGCTCTTCCTTGGAGGCTTTAGGCTTGTGTAGAGTGCAGGCTGCAGGAGGGGTAAGCCCCAACGTACCTCACCCTGGATGTGCTTCAAGTCCCAAAGCACAGCCTGTGGCCCAAGACTACCGCAAACTGCGGTCATTTTGGATGGCGTGACAACTACCAGGACAAGGAGAAGGCACAAGCAAAAACAACGTTAGGGGGATGCACAGCGAGCCTGACCCGCACCAGCGAAGAATGTGACGATTCAAGCGTTCAGTACCTTCTCTGCTCAGCATCAATTAAGCCGAGTCTTTCTGAACAGGACTCGTCATTCGGCATTCTCAAAGCTTGAAGGCGCTGGCACGCTTGGATCATTCCACGGCATCTCCATGAATCCGTCGCCGGCATGCAAAGTTCACTTCATTCACCCCTGAGCGCACTGTGCCGGGGCTGCACAATTCCGTTTTTCTTGGTTGACTGGCGGCAAGTCATATTCAGCTGGTAGTTGTTGTGGCGGATTGTCCCGGTCAGCAGGTGCACAACATCTATTTTTTAGGCGTGTTGCGGTTGCCGGCACCATGCACACGAGGTTAAACCGCGAGAGCTTCCCCAAAAAGCCAAGCGGTATTTTTTTTCCGGCAAGCACGGCAGCTCCAGGCTGGCTGAGTGCTGCAATTGTACGAGTAACTGCTGCATGAGCAAACTGACCCCATGGGTCACAAGAAAGTTTTGCCGACTCTGCAAACATCTGCAAACCTTCATCGTGTATGATGCCTGCACTTCTTTAAGACTCGTCCGAGCACTTTCTCCGACCCGGCCCTCCCTGTGCACCTCCGCTCAACTTGGACAGAACGGCCTGGGCACTTCCGAGTCGCAAGTGGAGCTGTAAATTGCACATGCTCACAAGCTGCGAGCTTCGTTTCGACTCTCACTCCCGGACAAGGCTCGACAGTAACGCTGTAACCGACCCCAACACCCAATACCCTGAACCTGTAGTCTCCCTGGGATGTTCAAGCTCAAAGACCTGGCATGGAGGTTCATCCGGACCCCCCAAAACACCAATACACACGCTTTGAAAGGATCGCTGTGGAGAGGACCAACACAGCTGTTCAGACAAACGGTATGCCGTATCTACAAGTGTGCAAAGCAACAGCCCAACTTACACTGAGGCCGTAGCGCATGTAGCCGAGTGCAGCTGACTGAAGTCGTAGCTGGCAAATGTGCTCCCAGGCTCAAGCTATCCAGAAAGGAAAAGTGAGAAGCTTCGAAAGTCCCGACCATCCACGAGCTTCAGCTGCAGTGAGTCTCACACAGGCACCATCAGCAATAAACGTTCGTAGCAACAGAGCCTCTAGCTCACAAAGCCGTGGCAGGCCGTCAAGAAAGAACTCAAGGACTTGCCAAGGCTTGACCTGGCCTTGTTCGCCCCCTCTCTTTGGAGCTGGCTGCTCCTGGACCGCGACGGGCACGGGCATGTCGCCGCTCTCTCCCTCACTTCTGTTGGGGTCTGCGCCGTCTGCGCTGGGGCTCGGGCAGGGAGGCGGCCGAGCACAAAGCTTCGGCCAGCCGCGTCTCCGTGTCCTCCAAGCAGCGTCCGGGGCTTCAAAGTGTTCTGAAGGAGAGCTAAGAGCCAGCGAAGCAAAGGAGAGCTAAGATCGCCCGCCAAACCGGGCTCGCCCGGCCTTGTGGAGTCGACCTGCAGGGACTCCGAAGGACACGAGAGATGCACCCCATGGGCCTTTGCACCCCCTAGGCTCCCCCCCCTGCGTCTGCGATAGCCGGCATCTTGCCTTGGCGAAGCAGCGCACACGAGCCGGCCCAGCAAACCAGGCAAGACCTGAGTCGCTAATGCAGGCGAACGTGAGGGTCTACGGCCCGTACACGTACCCTTGAGCTCCCAGGCCCGTCAAAAGCCGCTCAACAGGAGCACGGGAGACTCTAAGTTTGGTTCAGCCTCATCGCCCCATGAAACTCTCTTGCATTGCCGCCTAGGACCGTGGCAGGAGAAAGGCCTGCGAGTGCTTCGGCCATCTAAGCTTTGCATCAAAACATACATTGCAGCGTGCTAGAAGTTCTCGAATTCTACGTTTGTCCCTGCACTGGCACATGGCCCAATTGAGGGCCTCATCCGCCAAAAGGGTCACTCTCTGCAACACGGCCGGCGTCCTCGCAAGAAAAGCAAGCAGCACATGATTTCAGCCTCAACCTCTCGCACCATCGTCGAATGTTGCACGGGCCTCTGGCGCTGCGAGCAGAGGTGGTTGGCATAGCTCTCCAAGTTCGAGAGCCGCCTCACAGGAAGCAGAGAATTGGGATGTCACTGTGTGCTGCGGCGACAGTGGTGCAGGACTCACGATTACACAGAACATTCGGTGGCAGCACAGCAGGCTGGGCATGGCTGGGCTCCCGTCACTGCATCCCGCCAGGAGAGAAACGAAAGCTCTAAAGTCTCCACGAGGAGCCGAGCCTGGCGATGGGGAACGTGAACGTGCACATACGTGCACCTGCCCCTTCCCTTCACCTCATCCTCTTCTCCTGTCGAGCTCTTTCCCGACCAGCTCCTTATCTCTCCTTACCCAGACTGAATGCGTCTTCCTGGGCCCCCCGGCGCTGAGGCGATCCACAGCACGGCCGAGGTCTTCTCGGCCCTAGGGGAGCGTGCGGATATTCTCCACCGCATCATACACATAATCTTGTATCAACACAATACACTTTCGGTACACCACATACCAGCGCGCAACACAACACACGGTGCTGGTAAGCCGGCGTTTGGAGATGTTTGAGGAGGCGCGCCACACTTTCCGGCCAAACTGTGAAACCACACGCTCCGGGGCTGCGCCTTGCTCCAAACATTCACCAGCGCCGCTCTTCCTGGAGCAAGCACACCTAAAGCATTCGGCCAACTGCCTGAGGACAACCCGTCCAGGCAGCCTGATGTTCAGACTCCTCCTACACCCTCTGGAGCATGCCCCCAACCTCTGTTGAACCCAACCGCAGCCGGAACATGACTTGACTAGTGACTAGACTCTAGACGCTTTCAAACATTCACCTCTGAAACCATCTAACCACTTTCGGGTTGAGATCACTCGAGACGCCTCCCATCTTGAACCCGCCCCCTCGTCTCTGCACCAACCCAACCTCGCACAATCTCGGACTCCATGGCCCGATGGGATTGGCACAGCATCGTGACGGATCGCCTGTCTTGTCGAGAAACGAAACTGTGATATGCGGACTTGAGACGGCAACCGCGACGGCCCGCGCCCCGCGGACCCTCCAGGCCCTCTGAGCGACGAGCCAGGCCCGGAAGCTGCGCTCTGCGGCCGCCAAGTCTGGCGCCGCGACTTCGGCGCGGAGGCGGCCTCAGAGCCCAAAGCCGTGGAGACAGAGGCGTCGCGGCGTCGCGAGGGAGGCTCGAATCGGGGGCCCGCGCCAGTGCGATGTTTAAGCACAGCTTCGATGCAGCTGTGATGAAGAGCCTGCCGCGGCTTGGCAAAAATCTCACGAGATTGGCCTCGCGTCTGCACAATCCTACCACTTGGAAGGTGTAGCTGTGTAGCTGGCCTCCTTGAAGGCCATAAGAACTCTGGTCAGTAGCAGCCTCAGTCAGGCTAAGCTTGACCCTGTAGAATACAGCAGTGCACGCCCTTCGGAGAGTCTGCTGCAGACTTTCTGTCGTCCCAAGGAAAGCTTTGTGACATCTGCGCTGGCTTCGAACACCAACAAGAATGGCGGCGGCACCACAACAAAGCTTTCTCTATGACAGCTGCCAGACCCTCAGGAAGTTTCTGAATAGAACTGTCAACAATGATCCACCAGCGCCCAGGCAAGTATTGCAGCACTGCATGCCAGGAGCCAGACACATTGGCAAAGGAGGGGCCAAGGCTTCGCCCGATGATGCTCGCATGGAGGCCTTGGAAGCCGCTGTTTGCTTTGGGCCAAGAGCCACTTCCATCTAACAAACCAGCGACGCAAAAATGTCGGGCTTTTGCTAAGGCCGCATCGTTCCACTGATTCTTGTGACCGCGGGAGGAACTTCATGCGAGAGGTTTTGACCAGGTTTTTCCTCGCCCAGGGCTGTCAGAAATGCATTAGAGATAGCCTGTAATACCTAATAGCAGGTGTTCAGTGTCTTTCTTCGACTTTCGCAGCTTCATGAATGATGCTGCCACGTGTCAAGCAGAACCCCTGAAGTTGGCAAGATAACCCGGATGCAAGACCTGCTTCAAAAAGCACCTGCGCGTCCGATGGTTGGCGGCGATTTTTAGCATGTCTGCGATGTCGTGGAGCGTGGACGTAATGACGCCCGGAGGCCTCATCTGCCAGACATAGACCATGACCGCTTCTGACACTTCGATACCAGTCTTGATGTCTAGATTTTTGCCGCAGGATCCTCAAGGCTTGAGAGCATTCAGGAGCTGATGCGGATGAGAGTAGTAGGTAGCTTACAGAACACACGAGCACTGCCACGCTTGCAGGAAGTCGTAGAGGCCGAAAGCCTTGCTCCCTGGGAGCCCTGCGCGTCGCTGTAGCAGCAAGCACCCCAAGGACCCATCAGAACTGGCCAAGCTCGCAGTAAACAGTTTCAGAAAGGCTTGAGTCTGAGACTTTGGGCGACGGGACTTGCTTTAACTCGGTAGTTTGTGAGCGGGGCAAGGGATGGGACAGAACAGCATCCTCATAACTTCGCAGGGAAGCAAGTAGGAATGCTCTTGCAGATGACATGATAACGAGCAGGAGAACAGCAATGACAGCCTTCACGGCGAGTTTCTCAACTTGGTCGTCTCGGCTTTTTGATCCCCTTGGCAACTAATTGAACCTTGTCCAGCTCCGGGCTTCGGATTACATGGTTGTCTGGATGCGTGGTGCGGAAAACTCATCTAAGTTTGGGCAAGGTCGAAGCTGGGATTCTAAGGCTACTGGACATTGAGATGAATGCAACCTCTGCGCAGACTTTTCCTCCGACACAGCCGCTGCTAAGATGCGGAAGAGGTCAGGCGCTCGATGTGCCATGGAAGTGTTCTGTTCTTGCTGGCGTCCAAAACGGTCGCGCGTCTACGTCTTGATGGGCTGCGCGCCCGGGAGGACTGTATATGAGTTGTATATGTATGGGCACTCGTTCTGCGAAGACTCGCTGATGACAGCTGCGACTGAATTCCTACGACAGGCAGCTTCTCAGGTTGAAGATGCGCCTGGAGCGGTTTGGACTCGAAGAGGTCAGGTGCATCATGCAAACCAAAGCTGCACAGCAAATCTGTCTTTAAAGTTTGCATCCCATCAAGCAGTCTCCCAACAAACTTGAACAACGGGGCCCAAACAAGCGGCATGCACTCGCCCAAGGCCATCACATCAAGTTTTCTAGCCCTGCCTGAACGGCTGAACCAGCTAGCATAACAAGGGGATCAACTCCCTCAGCCCGGAACCCGTCGAGATGGAAGCATCTGGAGCGAGTCGCCCGCCCTCTGCTTCTACCTCAAGTATATGCGGGCATCCTTCACTGTTGGCAACCGTGCACCGTATTGCACCGTTGGATGGAGAGTCGAGGGAAAAACGGCAAGGGATTCATGCTTCGTGCGCAGAGAACGCCCGTCCATGAGACACGCTCATTGCAGTCTTCCGATATCTTCCATGCCGGGTTGCACTGCGCTCGACTCTACCATGAGGTCGGCAACCGCGTTCAAGTTCGGGTAGTCGAAGATCAGGGTGGACGGCCTGAAGGAGCGAGGCCTTTTCTGCACGTCCGCCAAGTCCGCCAAGTGCTTCGCCAAGTGCTTCCATGGCACAGCTTCAGGCCACACTCCCGCGCCAGCGTCTCGCGGAAGGAGATGGCCGCCAGGCCTCAGTTACAGCGATAGCCGAGGCGCTCGCCATCTACGAATCATCAGAAGTCTTTCAACTTGCCTCAGTCTCTGAGCAGCCCGGCTGTCTAAGCCGACGTCCATCAGGGAATCCTCAGAAGCTCAAAGCTGCCTCTCGCACGAGCACACTGCCACAGAGGGCATCCTCTTGTCCGCTCTGTTTTCGCCTCAACCCCCCCTACCCTGAGTGCAGCCCGTGTAGCATCGAAGGCGATCGGCTCCTCGGACCCGACGGCCTGACATGGCTTCGCTTACAGCCCCAGCTGTGCATTCGCTGCTCAGCTTGTTCCTGTGCAAGCCCAAGCAGTCTAGCCGTAACAAAAGCAGGCTGAAATCACAGGAAGGCCGAGCCTCCACAGCGATGTTCATCGCGAGCTGTTTCGCCTCTACGGCTGGAGGTGCAGGAGGTGTTGACTGTTGGAACGGCCCTAATCTGCACTCTACGTCAGAAAGCAGGGCCTGAGAAACGCTCCGAAACCACATGAAAGGATCTCATGGCAGTGCCGTAGCTGCACCTTCTCAAGCGTCATCTGCGGCTGCTTTGAGACAACGAGCGAGGGCGAGGGTCCGGCCTGCAAAAAGGCAGGGCCTCTGAACTTCCGGGAGCTTTGCTGCAGCTTTGCAGTCCCAGCCTCCGGCTCAGCTCGCTTCGTCTCCGGGACGTTGGTGCCCTGAGCATTCAAACTCAAGCGGCGGTTCATAGAACAAGTGGTACTCGTCCTGAGATAGTACAGCAGGAGTTCGCGGCACAAATGACGCAGGATGGACAGGCCTGTGACACAGCGATCTCGTCGATTTGCTGAAGTGTCCGCTGCGCCTGCAGAGGTCTGGACACAAGCAACCTTTACCTCAAACATGACGTGTCGGCAACCAGGTTGGCACCCCTAAGTTGCCCCAAATTTATTGACTTGCCTCGTCGACCCAGAGCAACATACCATGCTCGAAGCGGGATGACAGGCTGGAGAGCTTGTTTGCACACGTTTGCACGACGTGAGAGGGCATTGACATGGCAGAGTCTGGACAGGATCCCCAGGGCTTCTACGTTGCAGTGGACATGCAGGAATCTGACGCCTTCTCCACCCCTTCGAAGTCGCTGATGCTGGCAAAGAGCTCAGAGGCTTCCTTCCCGTTGGCACAGCCGCAGAGGGGCGGGGGCACCAGGACAAGATCCGAGCGAACCGATCAACCAAAAAAGAGCTTCAATCCGTGCCTGTCGACCTTCCGAAACGACCGCCACGGAGCGTTGCACCGGGCCTTTGTGAACTCCCGGCCGCGAGGGATGTCGCCATCCAAGACCGAGCTCTCGCCCAGCATCAGGATGGCCATGGCCTCACCCTGCCTGATTGCAGGGGAAAGGGCCTTTATTGGGAGGAGGCCAGGAGCAAGGGCCCCGGCCTGTCCCAGGTCTGCGCAAAAAGATTGCGTGCTTCCGTGGCCGCCTGCAGCCACTGGGCGGTAACCGGGATCCGGAGGTCCGCCACAGGGTAACGGGGTCGAAGCTGCTGCTTACGGGTTTGATTTTCCCGCTGGGTACCAGAGAGTGGAATTCTCATCTCAACGGCACGAACAAACGCGATCTTCTGACCGATCCACACCACGAACAGCCGGCGCCTGTACGGCAGCACTTGTTCGCCCGGCAACAGCATGACACTGCGCCACCGAGTACCTTGTTGCAATATGTTGCAACCAGCTCACAACAGGGAACCATGCGTTGTACAGTAGTTGCTTAACACAACTACATAGTAGCAAGAAGTTAAGCCATCACAGTGTCTCCCATGCTGCCTCGGCATGCTTTCAGCGGCTCTGATGAAGAACGGCATGAATTTCGCAACATCCAGCTTGACACCTCAAATCGAGCCGAGGAGCGTGGCAATGCCGGTCATCCTTGGAGGGGCCGAGGGACAGACACAGTGTGTTTAGAAGCGTCTCACTGAAGCAAGTCCCTCCGCCCACCTATCTTGCATGCATCCGAACACAACCTTCCCTCGACTCCAGATGTGTTAAGTCATTGACCATTTGCGGTGACCCAGATCACGGGGACGTAAAACCCTAGGACTTTTGGGCAATCAAGGCAAATGAAGAAAAATAGTGACCATAATCGTCAAAAAAACGCCAAAAAAGGACAATAATAGACAAATCCGGACAAATAAAGACACGTCCAAACAAATACAAGCAAACAAAGTTTGATATGTGGTTTTTAGCCAAGAAAAGTTTTACAAGTTGTTTAAAGTTTTTAAAAGTTTCTAAAAGCTTTTCAACTTTTGTACAAACCTTTGAAAATTTTAAAAGTTTTCAGAAGTTTGAAAAAATAGTCTAAAAGCTCCCAATTTGTTAAAACAAGAAGAAGCTCGATGATGTACAGGATGAAGGAGACCTGGCACAGGGTGTTGTTCATCGGCTCAAGTAAGGTTATGCATTGTCTTGTCGAAGATGTTCGATGCACTCTTTTTTCGCGGAGGTCTGCAACTATGGTTATGAAGTGCGAAACCAGCCACATGTGTCGATTTAAAACATGAAGTCGTTATTTTACGGTTATGGATACGGGGTGTTGATGTTTGGGGAATCTTGTTTTCTTGGGGGGTTGGACGAGATAGACACGGTGCCAGGGACAGGCTGGCTGGGGTCGCAGTAGTACTGGCCGTAGCAGTATGCGTAAACCATAGTAATTGCAATAGCTGGTAATAATAACGGCAACGGCAAGGGGTACTCGTAACACTGAATGCAAAAACTCACAACAGCTGCGTTTGAGATACTGATTGAAATCGAAACAAGAATGAGAACAAAAGCAACAACGACAACAACAATAGTAATAACCGCATTAGTAGGAGTAATACTGTGGTAGTAGTCATGGTCATAGTCAGGCCCACCACCTCTTCATCACTAAACCCCTAAACTTGAACCCCCTAAACCCCAAATCCAAGAAACCCCTAAACCCCCGAGCCCAAACCTCTACACCCCTACCCCTTAAACCCCTAAACCCCAAACTCCATAACCCCTAAGCCCCTGAACTCAAAACCCAAACGCACTAAACCCCACGCCTCCTCAGTCCACCCCTAAACCCAAAGCTCTACACCGCTACCCCGTTAAAACCCGAAACCCAAAACCAAATCCCTAAACTGCTAAACACCGAAACCTCGAAATCCCTAAGCCCAAATCCCTACGCCCCTAGACCCACCAGCTCTACATCCTTAAACCCCGAATAAACTTGAAACCCCCTAAACCTAAAACCCAAAAT